>JANHFP010004554.1:31770-46137 GCA_032468135.1 Calamaria suluensis | reverse complement strand
TCCCTGGCGTCACCCAGGGCGGTAGCAGCAAGCGAGGAAAGGGAAAAGGGGCCGCAGAACAAAGCAATCCCGAGCGCTGCCGCCCCCATCCTTGACTGGCAACCCACTCGCCCCGCCTCCTCCAGGGCAGAACTAAGAGATGGGGACGGCGGCGACGCACTGTTGGTGCTGTACTGCGCATGCGCAAATCTTGCGCATGCGCAGAGTGTTCTTTAAAAATTCCCCCGCCCCCGTGTCCCGCTTTACAAAAGTTAAAAATCTGGTCACCTTAGTATATATGTGCAGCAATCATAATATGTAGCCCAGAATTAAAACCATTTAAATTCTTGGTTACAGCTTGGATATAATGTACAATGGACATAGAGTGAATTTAAAGAAGCCTATGAATTCAAACATCGTTCAATTTTATTTCCAAGGTGAAAGCAAAATTAAAAATTCATGAGAGAAAATGTTTAAGGAAAATGATTACTTAGAGATGCAATAAATGCAAATATATTTGTGGGGAATGGAATGGTCATTTATTTAAAATTTGCTTAATAGATTAATTGATTTTATTGTTGTTAGAGGCTCATTAAAGTGCTAATAAGATACAACCATCTGCAACAACATAATCTGCAGGGATATTCACAGCCATCTGTACTTGTGTTGTAACAGGACTGTTGCATCTATCAATCAGTCATTAGTTATTTAAAAATCCAATAGATTACTTGAATATGTGTATATCAGAATATGTTAAAATTAAAAAATATGGATGATAAAATCATTGGCTGTAAAAATATTTAGATTTTAACCCATCTATAATTTGGTGAATTATTAAACAACAGCAGATCTGTGATTATAAATTGGATCAGATAAAGATTTAGACACGTTAGTGGCTTTTAGTAGAAGCAAATTCACTTATTGGTATCTTTCTTTCCCTTGATGAACTTTAGTATGGGAAGAGAGACTCAAATTCAGATAAAAAATTTTTTGCTACCACTAATGGAAACATTTATTTATTTTATTAATTTTGTCAACAAGTACAAGGAAACAAGTAACCGTATAAACATAGACATTGGTACAAAAATTGGCACTATTAAAGATATAAATAGGCAAAATATATCCATAAACTTAAGTTATACCTTCCCGTAATAGAAAGTTTAATTCCTGTCATGAGGTGGGATTTAATCAGGCTTGTCCATTTGTGATTTGCATAATAAACAATTTCTCAGATATATTTGGAACTTGATGGACTGCCCTATACTTTTCATCAGCTTCTTAAGCAATTGTTTCAACTAAAGTTTAGTTTTGTTAGTGGTTTAAATACACCTGGAACCTAATAATATTAATCAATTTTGATATTACTGAATAGAGATAAGGAAAAACCAAGGTTCAAGAGTTTTACAACCCAAATGGATTTTGGAAAGGCTGAATTAATACTTCCTAAACTCCTGATCAAAGGCAAATAACTAAGAAGGTTCTCAACTAGGGTTTAAAAATACATTTTAAGTCTTCCACATATTAAAATTGAATCAATATTAATATAATGAATCAATTTGAATCAATTATTGAATTAAGTTACAGTGTTATTGATGATAATTCTAAGTTTTTAAGATTGCAGTTTCTAATCAGCTGTGTCAGTGAAGAAAAAAGTGTATAATTTATATTTCATTGGTGCTAATTCTTATTAGTTTTCCTCCAAATTACATACTTTCTAATCTTATCTCACTTGAAAAATCGTCCTTTTTCCTTTGCATTGTAGACTTACCAATGTACAAGTGAAAATGTAACTGGTAATGTAAGTGGTTAGTATCGCTGGTACCGTTACCTCTTCTGTTACTTTATTTTTTTAACACACTTTTTCTATAGTACTCTTTGAAACCTGTTAAACATTCTGCAAAACTATTTTTGTCACTAATTTTTCTATTTTCTTCAGGTGAGTTCTTTTTTTAATTCATGTGTGGGTTTGCCTGGTAAATTGTTTTCAAATATTTCTGCAAACTATTTTAAGTGCCATCTTATGGATGAAAACCTTCATGCCATTATTATGTGTCTGGCTTGAAGAATAGCATTATTGACAACTGCGTATTTTTATTATAACCTTTTAGAAATGCATTTAACTATGCATTGAGGTTGACTATGTTAAAGCTATTGGGCTTCTGAATGCATGGACCTGGAGAGTGCTTTGATTTCTGAGAACAATTTCTAGCAGAAAAACAGGGTATAGCTTTTGAAACTTGTACAGGTTGGATTCTTTCCCTTCCATGGCTCTTCTCATATGTAAATGGGCATGATTGAGTGGTTGGAATTATTCAAGAGAGGGGGCCAGCAAGAGCTTCATTCTCTCCATGTGAGTGCTCTGAGGAAAGATAATGAAGCCCTTTGTACCCCCTTGAAAGATCTGCGTTTCAGCTGGAATTGGCTGAGCAGCTGGCACCTTAGCAACCAGGCCTATCAGAAAAGAATTAGAGCAGCCTTCCAAAATGCTAGGCAGACAATGTGATCACAATTTGAGATGTTAAGCCTTATAGATTAGGAAGACCACCGGTCTTCTGAAAAGGATAGATGTTGGGATTTTATAAAATCTGTTTTAGACAAATGAAACCATTTCTGATGGCAGCCACTAGTGCCTTTAAAAATATTTTATCAACTTGTAAGACTAAAACAGAGCTTGGGGAGTTTGCGACAGCAGGGATTTGGAAAATCCTTGGCTGATTTCAGGCATTTTGTTTTGCTTTTTTGTTTTTAAGTTTTTAGCAGCATTTAGGGCCATAGTCAGTTGAAGAAATTGACTAAAATATTTCAGAGGGAATAAGATGTGTGTCGTCACCCTTGTGATTTGCTGTTTATATAAGCTCTGATTTAATCAGAATAATAGTGCTGATGTGAATACAATAGACTTCATTAATCACCCAGCTGTTTGGAGTGATTCAACTAGCTCTACCACAGTCTTGCTAAAGAGGACAGTGAATAAGAATAAAGTTTTTTTTCCTTAGCCAGAGTTACATATTTAGTAATGTGTGTCATTTTTTTGTGATAGATTGGCACAAAGGTAGGCTTTTGGATGGTTGTTGGGAAGGGAGCCATCTATATGAAGTAGTATGTGATATACCCACCAAAATAATTCCTTATGTTGTCCTTTCTTCTAACAAGCATGAAGTTGTGATTATAATAGCATAGGAAATTAAACTCCATCAAAAACCAACATGCCTACCATTCCTGTCCTAATGTTTTTCTTTATTTATATTCAATTTTATATCCAATTTATACTTATTTATATATATATATTCCCTAATATGTAATCAACAAATAAAATTAAAATAAAATAAAACAAAGTAACCTGTGGAGTATTTTAGTCACATCCTAATGGTGGATAGGCCTGAATAAGATGGAGGATGGAATTACTGTTCTTTCTATTCCTAGAACCAATTATCTTTGTCAGAGGATTTTTGAAAATTGTACACTCTGCCTTAATCTTATTTGAGTATTATTAAAACATTTCATTTTAATGAGGCTGGCTCACACACCCTTCCAAATATTTTTAGAACTTTAGTCTTAAGCTGTGGCCTTAGATCAGGTTCTAAAATTTGGGAATTCAGAGCAATATTGGATGTATTTAGCTGCCTTATTTTTTAGTGAAATCATTAATAAGATTTATGATAGATATTTTTTACTGAATATGGCAACTTCCTTTGTACATTTCTGTACTGCAGCCCAAAATTGGAATAATTTCCTTTAAAAAATGGGCTGGACAGTCAGAGTTAATGTATTCTAAATAACACTGTAGACAAAATTTGTATCATTTTCAGGAACTGGTGAGTGGAATGACAGATAATTCTATGATATATTTAGTTCTTGACAGACACAGAAGTTCAGAATTAGTGTGGTACAAGGGGAAAAACTGAGGCAATTACTCCAAAGGGTGGCAGTGAAGCCTGTAATTTTAGACAAAACTAGTTTGTTTGTTTTTTATTTATTTTTTTTGGTATTTATACAATGCATAGTGTAAATGGATTTTTGTTGAAAGATTAATATTAAAGAATATAAAGAATAATCTCTTAAAGTCCAATGTTGTATATGCTACAGTGGTTTCATGTGATCCTTTTTACATTCCTAAAATATGTGGTGAATATAATCAGCTTCATGAAGTCAAAACATGCTTGTAATTACAGAGTTTAAATGACAGATTCCTGTAAGTCAGTAAGATACTTTTGGCGGCTGCTTCTTTCTCTTACAATAAAGCTACTTTTAATTATTGTGCAGTTATAATACTGTAAAGCTACCTACAATTAGTTATCCTACAGAAAGTCTGCACTATACTATTCACTAGCACTATCATTATTTGAAACCATACAGTATTTAATCACAGAAATGAATGAAACAGACTTGGTCAGCATAACAGTATAATCTCTCTCTGATGAAGTTGCATCCATTACTGAGCTCTAGGAAACTGCCTCTACCTATGGGGAAGGGAGGGAGAGTTGGTTGCATGGACAGGCCTTTTGCATTTCCTTTACTATTTACATTTCTATTTCTGTAGTCTAGAAATAGAAATGAGCATGGCAGCAAATGGGATAAAATGAACTGCTTATGCGCTGATAAAAAAACAAAAAAACCTGAATTTCCAAGATAATCAGGAACCAATATTTTTTTATTGCTTTAGCACTATAAGAGAGTAATGGATACCTTCAGCAGCAAAAATTGAGTTTTCCCTGTGTATAGACTAAAAGTCTGTAGAAATTGTCAGTCATCCAGGTCATGGTTGTCCCAAAGGTGCTTTTTCAAGAGGCAACTGGGCTGTGTAGAGACTGTTTTGTTTTGATTATTTATTTATTTATTTAATTTGTCAATTACATATTAGGAAATATATATATATATTAGGAAATATATATATATATTTCTGCTGATATATATCAGCAAAAAAAACAATTGACATATATATATATATATGTATATGTGTATGTATGTATGTATGTATGTATGTATAAGCATGAATTAAAATACATAAAATGAATACAAATAAAGAAAACATTATGACAAGGATGGTAGGCATGATGGTGCTCTTATGCATGCCGCTTAAAGTAATTAATTCTTAATATGCAATGGAAAATAAACTACTCTCTTGTGCTAAATTAGCAGTAAAAGTGTTGTTGTAACTTGTACACAATTTATAGAAACATAGAGGTGTTACCAATAATGCATGAGAAAGCAGGGGTCAGAAATCTATAATACTCAGATGTTATTACCAAAGTAAAAGACCCAATATCCTTCACTAAATGAACTGTTTATCCTTCACTAAATGAACTGTTGTAAGTCAAAGACTACCTGCACTTGAAGTTTAGTGTATTTCAATAAATTAAATTGGAAATAATATTTTCATCTGCTGTTCATTTTAGTTCTATTATAGCTTTGTCCCTTTAATTGAATATATTCTCTTCTTATCCCAATGTTAATATCACATATGCAGGTATTTTGTAGATCACTTGTGGGAATATTTGCTAAATCAGAATTACTGTGTGGGACAGTAGTATAAAGAATACTTATGCACAGAGATGCTCAAGTAAAATACAGAAGTACATGTAAAATGTACAAGGTAAACTATTTGAAATGTCTACAATGTTTTTTCATATGATGGACATAATCTTACTTTTAATGTCTGACTAGTGAGTGTTCTAATTATACTATCTTCTAAGGTTTGGAACCTGGAGATATTAAACTGCAAGACCCAGCTCAGATGTGAATAGTGAAGGGTATTGAGTCTTTTACTTTGGTGATAACATTTGAGTATCATAGATTTCTGATCCCTGCTTTTCATGCATTATTGGCAACACCTCTATGTTTCTATAAATTGTGTACAAGAAGTAAGGGAAAATATTTTAAGCAGGTAATATGGTATAATAGTTGGGGGTTAAAAATCCAACTCAGAAATGGATGCTTTGATCTTCAAAGTATCCATCCAATTTGAAATGTTTATCTGTTAAACATTTTTATTTATTACTGGATCGGTATCATAAACTGTATTCTGGCCCAAACCGTTTGCCTCACTCCAAAACAAAGATAAAGAAGAGAGGGGAAACCCTTTTTTATTATTTTGTGCATATCACAAAATCTCTTTATAGTCAGGGTGAAAGCTGAAAATGTTCACAAAGCAAAAGAAATCCAAAAATAACCACATGCCTTATAAGGCCCTAAATAGTCATAGGCTTGTTAGCTGCAAAGGAAATTGCGTGGGAGTAACTGAGCATGATGTGTTTTCTGAAGGAAAGAGATCTTTAATTTGTAACTTTAAAATATATTAACTGCTAAATGATTTGAATGGGAAGTATTGCATTTATTATTTATAAGGAGGAGCCACACTTATCTAGTAATAGTGAAAAACCACGGATTCAACTTTGCCTTATACTCTAGTGGTACAAAATCTATTTATAGCTAGCTTTATGCGATATAGCAGCTCAAGAATGCTGCATATTGTAGTGGTTTATTTAGCAGCCTGTTTGTGCCATAGAACAAAAACTTGCTGTCTGATGCCTTATTATGCAAAGGTTATGCCAAGTATTTCATGGATATCAAATTAGCTTATGTGATCCTAATAGGGAACAGGAGTGGAAAGACGGGAAAGTTTATATAAGGGCAATGCATCTATGATAGTTAAAATAAATTGCATGACCCATTAAACCTAGTTCAATCTGACTCCAGGGGGAAAATACTGCTTGGTATTACAACGGGAAATCCTAAATTTTGTTATGTGCTAGAATCTCAACAGAACAAATAAACTAAGTTATCTACTATGTGTTCTTACTAGCCTCTTGCTATTAAAGCAGTACCACCCTCAGATAATGCTGGTTTTACATGACTTCAGTGCAGCTGTTATATATCAGTGAGAAAGTAGATTTCCTATATGTAGAGCAGATGGTTTAAGAAATTATCAATATTAAATGCTTATGGTAAAAACTCATAACATACATAACATGATCAAGACATTAGGATGGTATAATTTCTTAAAACATTCATCATTTTCAGATACCTCCTATATAAACTTTTATAAGAAATACAAGAAGTTAAAACACATGTTCATATTCACATACTCAGTTTCCCACTTTTATCTTTTGAAAATATGGACTACAGGATGTTTTCAAGATCTCTCGTATAATAACCAAAGACAATATTGTATGTGTGTATTTACCTGTAATTAATTTTATTATAAAACATTAAAGCACCTACCTAAATAGGATAGGAAACAGCAGAATTGTAGTAAGGATATCTGTTAGTATGTTAGTCGCAAAGAGATTTTCAAGTCCAATCAAAACTTCTTAGGGAAGAGTTGATTGCTTCAGATATTTTTTAGCAGTTCAACATGTGTTGATAGCATTACAAAGGAAGTAAGTATAGATAATGATGTCATCTCAAGTGTCAATTAAATTCTTGAATAAGAATACCCCTCCAAATTCAAGAACCTGCTTGCCATATTTTTCTCTGAGAAAATAAAACCTCAACCAGTTTACAAAATTAATTATTGAAAGAGAAACATGTGTACCAAATGGATCATCTGAATCAGGGGTGGGTTTCACTTTTGCTACAGGTTTGCACGTGCGTCACTTCTGTGCATGGACAGATTGTATCTGATGATGTCCAGGCAGCTGGATGGAGCCTCCCGCTGCTGCTGCTACAGGTTTGCCTGAACCTGGACAAACTGGTAGCAACTTTTCGCTGATCTGAATTAAAGATTTCAAATGATTTAAACATCAGACAGCCTTCCTTAACTCAGGAATTCCCTAGCTTCTTTGAGCTACAGTCTCTACCATCCTTAGCCTACAGTTGCTGATATCATATTTCAGAACTGTTAAGTTGTAGACACACTGCCACATTTATTTTTGTTACATAATAGATGTTTCCAATTACCTCTAGTCCTCATTTAGTGACTGATTCTTTTAACAATCACAATTACAACATTGATTAAACAGTACCTTTGTGACCAATTCTCACATTTATGACTTTCTCAGGTCTGTGAAGCAAAGGAAAGATGAAGTAAACTCATAAGCTTAGTCAAGATTTCACGTAGTGACTGCTTAATTTAACCAAGTTTTTTGTCTTAATTGTGGTCGCTCAATGGTTAAGTGTTGTTATAGGTAGTCCTACATAATTGGGGATGAAATTTCTATCTCTAAGCAATGTGGTTATATAGTGCAATGTCACATGTCTGCATTGCTCTGCAATACAATCCCAACACTTCCTTCTGCTGAAGTTAGTGTGGATTGTAGTTTGTTAAGCGAAATGTAGATGACTTTTAAGCAGGCTGGCAGGTAGGTAAGATACTGCTGCCAGGCAGGGAAGGGTGTACAGGTGGTCAGCAGGCAAATAGCGTTAAGAGTAGCTGCTCCTGGGAGGGGGATGGTGTGTATGTGGCCCTTGAGGAATAAGTGCAGTGGGGCTGGGGGGATGGCTGTTTCCAGATGGGGTAGAATGCAAGCGACTTAGCGGAGTGACTTGCAACCTTCCCTGCTAGTTTCCCCATTAATTTTGCTTGTGGGAACATTACAGAAGATGAATGCTGTATTCATAGGTATGAGTCATAGTATCATGGGGCTGGAAGGAACTTTGGAGGTATTCTAGTCCAATCATTTGGCCAAAGTAGGAGTCTTTATACCATTCCAGACAAATTGTTATCCAGTTTTTTCTTGAAAACTTCCAGCGACAGAGCACCCACAATTCCAGAAGACAGGCTGTTCCATTGATTTATCATTTTCACTGTTATGAAATTCCTGTCAGAAAACTTGGCAGAACAAGGTACAATATTCTTCCCATTATTCCCAGGAGTTTTCTGCATTCATCCTTCCATAGTGTGTCCAAAGTATATGTATGTGTAAGGACAACAGCACACAAATAAAAGATAAAAGTTCTAGTATGGCTTTGTTTTTGTTTTAGCATGATCTGTGACCAAACCTACTATACATTAGCATGTATGAACCTGGCCATTACAAGTACAACAAACCAAAAACTTGGTTTAATGTTATAAGTTAAGCACGATACTTCTAAATTTCTTGAATTGTGAAATTATGTTGTCCTATTACAGTGATGGCTAACCTTTTTGACATTGCGTGCCAAATGTAGGGGGTACCCGGGAGGGTTGCACATTCATGTGCCCACATCCATAATTCAGTTTACCCCACCCTCCCTAGAAAGGCTCTGGAGCCTGGGGAGAGTGAAAAACGGGCCTTCCTCACACACTCAGGCCCTCCAGAGGCTGGAAACAGCCTCTTTCTTGACTTCTGGTAGGCCTGGAAGGCCTGAAAATCAGCTGGCCACCACTGTATGCATATCAGAGCTGAACTAGGGCAACACTCATGTGCCCACAAATATGGCTCCGCCTGCCACCTTTGGCACCCGTGCCATAGGTTCGCCATCATGGTCCTATTAACTTCATTTTTATAGGAAACTAAATAATATTATCAAACATTTGTCTTTGGTTTTCTTTACCAAAGAAGACTTTTATTTGTGAACCAAATCATGCTTGCATCATATATTTTGTTTTTCACATATCAGAAAAATATTGGGATGGGAACATGGAATAGCGCCTGTCATTGTGAATAGCTTTATCTGGATGCCAGTCAGATGGAATGCTTGGTATCATTTCTCATTTCAGAAGTAGATACTGCAAATCACCAACACCTACTTTGATTATGTTATCACTGCAATATGTTATGTTTTGGCATATGGCTTCTGTATTATTATAGCTTGGACAAAAGAAAAGGAAGAAGATAACTTTAAGAAAGGTATCCCTTAAGTTTGAAAATTCTGGGGGATACTGTATATTTATCCTAGGTAGGTAGGTAGGTAGGTAGGTAGAAAGAAAACTTCTTCCCATTCTTAATATATTGTATTAATATTCCAGATTCTTAATCACTTTTACTCAAAATATGTTAGGGGAAAGGGAAGGCTGAAAGAACTAAGAGATATTTTTTTCAAAATGAAAAAAAGTGAATTATCAGTAAATATAGGATTCCTTTTTTTAAAAAAAACCCACTAACATTCAGAATGTATATAGGATTTGTTTTGATTGCATAATCCATGTATTTTTTACAAAACAGTACTGGGGGGTTAATGATAATTATTTTCATTTCTAGGCTACCTATCATAACTCTCAACAACTTTGGGCAGCTTACACTTAAATATTTTAAAAAAATAGAAATGACAAAAAGAAATAACAAATGTCCTGAAACAGCATACAGTGTAAGCAACCCACATGCACACAACCCAGCCCAAAGCCTTCATTCAAAAAGGACTCACTATTCACTTTCCCCCCAAACCTAGAAGAATAACTAGGTCTTTACTAGCTTCCTGCATACCATCATGATGGGTGTAAACTTTCCTAATATAAACTTCAAAAGATTGTAAATTGGCCACACACAACAGTTTAAGGGGCTTTTAATCATACATTCTAATACTGTGTAGCTTTCTAGAATATATTTTAACCATAGCATAAAAGAATATGGAAGAATATGCCAACAACTAAATAAAAGCAGTAGAACGCCTCATTAACTTTTTTTAAAAATAGGTTAGATATTAACTAACCCTTAAGTTTCACAAAGGTATGGATGGAATCTTGTGTGGTTCAAATTTTCCACCTCTTAAGGTAGCAGTTCTGAAATAGTCTATATTTTGAAAACTTCCTTTCTTTCAGCAGTAGGGTAGCAGTAGACAATTCATGTTCATATGATAGCATGTCATCAAGAATAAAACCAGGTTGCGTAAACACACTTAAATGAACTGTAATTATTTAGCAGGTCAGTGACATAAACAAATACTACAGATATAGAGGGTATTCTAACAGAAACATACTGCAATTGCAATAATAAATAAGATTGCTGTTAAAGAATCAGGTGTCGGGGTTCCAAATAACACCCCCAATGAAAGAATACTCTGAGGGTAAAAGTTCCTCAAAGTTCCATTTTATTAGAGATGGCATATTGGCATATATGGGAAAACCCAAATCTGAAAGCTTCCAGGTTTTCCCCACCCAAAAGAAAGGCCAAGTCCCTACCCCAGCACCCACATGTCCATCACTTGGTCCAATCAATGCACTGTCCCAACTGGAGATGCCTCTCAGTCACACCACTCCAAGTGTAGGGCAGCATGTCCTTGACTCTCAGAAACAAGAATGTTGTTATGGCTAGATGTCTCTCCAACTCCATACAATCCCCCCTCTCAGTTTCCCACAGCACTAAATGTGGCAGCCCTGAAGATTCAAAGTAAAAGATGGCTTCCAGCGCTGACATCAGGAGGACGATTACTATGTCATAATATCCAGAAAATGTGCACATGGAATATTTAATGTGGCCATTTTTTGGCATTCTTTGAAAAATATGGAAAAGGAATGAAGGCAAGATAAAGTACATGCTCTGAATCTGCATATTTGAGATTTATTCCTTATAGATCTTACTGTAGAAAAAACAATTTTATATTCAGTTCCATATAGCATATAACTTTGTAGAATATGGAATGTTTGGCAATTAAAATCTCATTGAGTAACAAGTAATATATCACATTTCTTTAATTTTCTCTTTTTTGCTTTTCTTCCAGGATTTTCCTAAAACTCTAATAAATGAAGAAACTATTGGTTTGGTGATGCTGCAATCAATATCTTGAGAAATAAAGAAGAGAACTACGTGAACGCCAACTGGTTCATTTTGTAGACAAAGAAGCTTAAAGAACGAATTTTATTTAGCTACTGTGGGACTTCATGCACACTGATTATTAGGGCAAGATACCTTTCAGATTTGAAGTGTTGTGTCTTGCTCCTAGCTTTTAAGATTTGCACTTTGAACTGTTAAAAAAATGAGTGAGTTCTGGTTGTGTTTCAACTGCTGTATTGCAGAACAGCCTCAGCCTGTAAGTATGGATTTTAGATTACTTTTCCGTAGTTGAATAATGCTCCTTAGATTTTATTTAATTTTATTTCTTTTCTTCATTTTTAATCATTTTAATGATCAAAATATTCCTACTGAGTTATAAGTGCAATTAGTTTGAAGCCATTTTGTGGTATATGCCTTTAACTGATCATTTCTAAATTCTGCTAAATCTGATGAGAGGAATAGCAATTGACACTTCAACTCATAAGATAATTTTCTATCTGTGGTATTCTTTAAATTTGAAAAAGTAATAAATGTGGTTAGAGGTGTTCTCTTACAACTACAATTGAGCCTGAAATATTGGTCATTGAATGAAGCAGCCATTATTAAGCAAGATGCTATGTGACCACCTCATTCAATAACCATAATCCTGGCTCACCCAGTCACAGTCATTAAACAGTTTCCTGAGTGGAACCCTGGGGAGAGGGCTCAAGCCTCCTGGGCATGGTGAGACAGAGCATATGGGGCTCCCACTATACTTGGCACCTCTCCCTACCCCACTAGGAAGAACAATTACGAGAATGATGGTGTTTGGAGGGAAATCTGTCAGCACACTCGAAGAACAGATCTCAAATCTAGTGAAAACACTGGTGAATGCTATCATTCACTTGATTAGACGACTGGAGGCCAAAATGTATGAACGGTTGTAAGATATTGGTATGTCTAGTTTAATGAATAGAAGGACTAGCAATGTTCCAGTATCTAAAGGGCTTTCATAAAGAAGAGGGGGTTGACCTATTTTCCAAAGCACCTAAAGCAGAACGAAAAGCACTGATGGAAAATAATCAAAGAAAAAATCATATTAGAACTAAGAATAAATTTCTTGGCATGACAATTAGTCAGTGGAAGGTCTTGCCTTCGGAAGTTTGGGAACCTCTGTTGTAGGTGCTCCAATACTGGATATTTTTACAGAGAGATTGGGCAACCTTTTGTCTGAGATGGTGTAGGGCCGCGATTGCGAACCTATGGCACGGATGCCACAGGTGGCACGTGGAGCCATAGAGGTGGGCACGCGAGCATTGCCCTAGTTCAGCTCTGATATGCATGCAGATGGTGGCCAGCTGATTTTCGGGCCTTCCAGGCCTACCAGAAGTCAGGAAAGAAGCTGTTTCCAGCCTCTGGAGGGCTTGAGTGTGTGGGGAAGGCCCGTTTTTCACTCTCCCCAGGCTTCAGAGCCTTTCTAGGGAGGGCGGGGTGAATTGAATTATGGGCACACAGACATGCAACCCCCCGGGCACCCCCCACATTTGGCACGCGATGGCAAAAAGGTTAGCCATCACTGGTATAGGGTTTCCTGCTGGAGCAGGGGATTGGATTAGAAGATCTCCAAGGTCCCCTCCAATTCTGTTTTCTGTTATTCATTCTGGAAGGTTCAGATTAAATAATCAAGAGATTATTGTCTCCTGATAATAATCCTTGAAATAATCTTTTTAGTGTGATTAAAAGGATTGAACTCTATCAGGATCAAAGATGAGAAGCACTTAAGTTAAATAAACAGGCAAAAAAAGTCTGAGGTAATCAGACTCAAGTTTTAAGTTACACATAAGCTGTAAAACTACTTTTAAGGTCAGAATATTATCACGAACCCCCCAAAGCATTTTGAAGCTATTTTTAAATTAAGCTTTTCTCATGTTCATGAGTGAAAATGTCAACATAATGCCTGTCACCCAGTTACAAACACATTTTTGTAAGATTAACCAGTATAGCAAAACAGATGCTCTAATATTCTATTAAAATTTCCACAAAATATATAACTAAGTTTCAAAATGAATAGACAGAGGAACTAAATCCTGAGACTGCTTGAACTTGTAGTTGAAGTTTCAAAGTTGAAATATATACTTATTATAAGATTCAATATATATAATCATTTAATCATATATATATGATTAAACCCACCATTCTCAAGAAGTAATCATAATTTTTATTTTGAAAATCTCAGTAGATATTTGTCTTAGTAAAAGTTGGCGATGGTGATAATGTTATCTGTTCAGTCGAGTCTGAACTTGGCAATTCCATGAATAGTAACAGTTACCAAAATTTTTGTTGTTGCTGAAATATGATAGAATGAAAGCAAAAGTATATGAAGCAGTAAATATTCATCTGTTTCCATAAAAAGGCATTTGCATGGTGTCAGACAGAAGCAGGAAATACTTAATGGCAACCTGAGTAAAAGCATTTCCCAACCTATATAACCTGTCTGATCTAAAGAAAACCTGAGCTGGGTTGGAATATTTTGCCTGTGTCAGATGAAAACAGATTATCAGAGGATATATTAAATATGTTTACTGAAAGTTTGAACAGCATATTAGGTCCTTAATGCTCCTGAAGGTGGGATGAATCTAGCAAGGGTGAAATAAGATCTGGTAAGATCACTGATCTAGAAGATAAATAATCGCACAGTAAATGTCTTTGAAAAATAGTTTTGCATTAATTTAATAACTTCTCAAATATTTGTGGAAATTAAAGTGTAAATGCACTGCTG
>JANHFP010004554.1:9040-20931 GCA_032468135.1 Calamaria suluensis | reverse complement strand
AGCCAGATTCCTTTAACAACAGTTAAATGTTGTTACTACTACTAACTTAACAACTGCAATGATTCACTTAGTAACTGTGGCAAGAAAGGTTGTAAAAGGGACAAAACTCATTTAATGAATGTCTCACTTATCAGCAGATACTTTGGGCTCAGTTGTGGTTATAAGCCAAGGACTCTCTGTACTGACTACTGCTGTCCCTTACATTATCCTTTCATTATCCTTTCAGATAATAGAGTCACAAGATCATGTACCATGACAATATTCTATGCACTTTTTCCTTTATATTGGGGATGGAAGATGTCCGGCCTATAGATTACTCCTATCTAGTTCAATTAAATGAAGATGCAAGTCTCTCCAACTCCCCTTGTCAGATACGGTGTGTTGCATTTCTTCTCTGTGTATAGAGAGAAGGACCGTTTCTTCATGGATACCTAGAAGTATCAGGTCTTCACCTTGTCTTCCTCTGTCTTTAATTTGCTTCTGTATGTACATCCCTGTTTGGAGAAAGGGACTACCATTTTCTGCACATATAAATATAATATCCAGTAATATTTTTGAACTGTGTCTGTAACATAAAAACCAAAGTGATGTTGGACTCTAGCTCCGTCTGCTGCTAGCAGAAAATATGACTTCAGCAATAGAGTAGTAAATGTCTGGAATGCTCTACCTGATCCTGTTGTTAGTTCCTCTACCTCAAAAACCTTTTACCTTAAACTGTCTACCGTGGACCTTACACAATCCTTAAGAAGTCCCTAAGTGGGGCCTGCATAAGCGCACCAGCATGCCTACTGTCCCTGTCTTACTGTCCCTATTTATTTGCACTCATTTTATGTGTTTATGGCTGCTTTGCTTATTTATATCCATTTATTTGTGCCATTTTAATGTGTCCATTCTTACATCTATACTGATACTATTTCCTTGAACTTGTTAAATAAATAAATATGTGAATAAATAAAAATGTATAAATAATAAATGAATAAATGAACGAATAAATAGTACTTGGACACTGATGTTCTTTCTGGATGCCATCATAACCATCTGCCCAACCCTTTCTCAATATATATTGCTGAGATACCTACTTAGAGCTGGGAAATAGAAATTGCATAATATCTTTGCAATGTGGGGTAGGTCACAAATGGTATGACAAGGGCTATCCTTGATGAACTTGAGGACTGTTAGATTGTGTCATTGGTGCAATGAACATGTGTTTGGGTAGACTCCAGGAGAGAACAGGGAGGCCTGGTGTGTTGTGGACGATGGGATCATGAAAGGGTAGGGCATGGCTTAGTGACCGAATAACTACTATAGTTCCGCCCTACTTAAAATTGTTTTATTCATTCTTTGTTCTATTTTTCACAGGTACCTGCAAGTTTCTATACTTTGTCCCTGTGTCCCTCTCCTTTATGCCTTGGTGACTGCTTCCTGTGCTCATAAGAGAAGTTGATGGCCCATCATCCACCCTTCGTGATTATTATGCCATTCAGACATTCCTGTTCTGCTGTGAGGCTGACATTTATCAGACTGGTTGTGCCTTGAAAGTGGCAAGCTTACATTTCACTACCAAAACATCTGTGGACATTGTACTGGTTGACTTGTGGTTTTTTTTTCCAGCTTCTAAAACTTTTACTCTCAGTATTTTGAAACAATATTTTGAGCAATCTAAATTCTGAACAGACAGGTTTGGTGTTGGGTTGACCCTCGTTTTGTACTTCCTCTGCAAACCCTTGATTATAGCATTCTCATCCTTTCATTGTTGTTGTTATAATTACTTATTTCTTTGTAATTAGAAGCAAGTGAGTTTCTGTTAATATCTTGTGTCTGTCATGGTTGATATAGATCTATTTTTTTTAAAGGTCTGGGACCTGCAAGCACAACAAACATTTCACACAGTCAGAAATCAGGAGTATATGAGTGTATGATCGCATGCTATGTGAATTTGCTTGGTATGGTGGTCTGTTGGATGCCAAAAACATTATTTTTATTTTTAATGCTTGTTCTTGAAGATGGATGATGCTAAAGTTGGTGGAAAAAATGCAGTGGTACCAGATTATGCCAATCTCTCTAGGAAAAAATGGACTTGTAACTCTTAGCTGCTTTGGAAATACGTCTTAGATTTTTAATCCAATTCATCTTGAAATAAATAAAGAGAGAGTCTGCATTCAGAAGACATTCTGTTGTAAATGTTCAATATATTTATTTTGGAAGAGCTGACCTCAAGATTGTAAACCAGTGTGGTAACGTACAAAGTAAATATTGTGGTGGCGCTTTTGTCTAGTTAAAAGGCATTGTTATGTTGGCTGCTTTTTTTCTCCCCCTTCTTTTTCAGTGCTTAATTTTAGGCTGTTCCAGCATTACCAGTAGCAGCATGATGAACTGCCTACAATATTGTAGCTGGAATTTCGTTGAACTCTCTAAATAGTTGGCAGTTTCTACATACTAAATATTTAGGGGCCCATGTAAGTTGCTAAGAGCAACATAGTAACCTAGCAGGAATGGATACCGGTGAAAACAACATACAGGGTGGCTTTTTGCTATATTGGTGAAGAAGCCTTTTGCTCAGGTTCCAAAGCATGTTTCTTTCACAAAGTGTGAAAACTGTGTTTTAATATTGCACTGGGTTTTTTTTAATGTTATTTTATATTTTGTTAAGTGGTCTATTTTTGTCTTCCCCATACTCATGCCTCCTTTGTCTTATTAAATTAAAACAGTTGATTGAGTATTAACAACATAATTTTAAGACACATTTAGACTCTTCCTCATGCATCATTTTTTAATATCTTAACTGGCAAATAGAGTAACTGAGCTAATTGGAGAAATTATTAACGTTACAAGTATTTGCTGCATATTTGGGGAAAACAAGGACTTCGGAACAAAAGATTATACAGTATAGTAGCATTGCTTTGTACTTAATGCTTATTGCTACTTTCTCCACTGCCATTTATAATTTGTAAGGGGAGAGTAGAGAATGAGGGAATATCATACTTACAGCTTTTTTCTTTAAAAAGAAAAATCCCTAACAGTTTTGAAATTATTAACAACTGTTCAATGGAAATGGAAGAATATCGTTATCTACAACCACCTTTGAGCCCATACCCACTGAGGAAATAATCTATGTAAATATCTCTTAGTCAAAGCAGTAGTTGAACGAATATATGAAGACTGTTGCTGCACAAAAATCCATATTTATGGGCTGTGTCCAGAAGACATTCCTGGTACAGGCAGCCAAATAATACAGTTGAAAATATAATTTTGTTGGGGAAATTTTCATTTCAGGGAGTCCAGGGAGATGCCTTTTTACTGTTGGGGCCAAATATACAGGCAACTTAGCAGTTGCCAAGATCAGGATGTCAAATGCATACATTTTCAAAAGTGCTCTTCAAAGTACTCTTATGATAGCTTTCCAAATGATAGCTGTCTAAATATATTGAACTGCACATTATCCCTGAAATCATAAACATTACCTAATAGTCAAGGGAACTGTAGTTCAGAAGAGAGCATCAGGTTGGGGAAGACTGTCCTGGGGTTTCAGACTAAATTTCACTTTATTCTGAACTGATAGGAAAGAATTCTGGGAAGAATTTTTGATCAAAAAAAAGTAGTTATCATCTTCAGCTCAGTCGCCAGAAAAGAGAGACATATTTTTATAACAAACATACATTTTTGTACATTATGTTCATTCTTAAATAATGTAAGTTCAATGTTGTCTTGTAGATATTAAAAGGAAAATATTGACCTTTGATTCAATAAATGTTTTCTTTCAGTTATTGGTTTTACTATTCAATGTCATTGTTTCAGATTTTTCTGAACTGATGGTATGGTAATGGTGAGAGAACTGTATTGCGGCATAATATTAAAAAAGAGGGAGGAGCACAGTTCTTTGTGCAACCACAAATAATATTTTAATCTATTCTCCACCTCCTCCTGCATTAATTGTAATCTTGACATGCATCTTAAAAATATTAATGAATATAATTTTTATAATAAAATTCAAAGCATAGCAGAATTCAAGACAAACTATTCAAAATCTCTTAATAGTCTAAGCATTGATAATAATACTGAATGGCTTTGATACACACACATACACACACATTTAAACTTGCTTGACTTTGGTTATTTGCTACATTGACTAATTTAGTTGGGCAACCATTTAAGTTAATTATGAGATTACCCATTGTTCATAATAGATTAGGATGAATTAATTACAAGGATGCTCATTAAAAGCATGTCTGCTGTATCAGCATATTAGAACTACACAGCAGGGAGAATAGATTTGGTGCACTGCTACATTAAAGGTAAGCTCATATTATGATCAAAGTCATCTGGGTGAACTGGAACTGTGGAAGTTACAAGAATAAAAATATCCATTGACCTCCAGAATTTGGACTACCTTTCTGAGTGCTGAGGCTTTAAATTTAACTGTACCAAAATATTGTAAGGGACTAAACTTAGATTTAAATGAATTAATTAGTTTCAGAAAAATAATCTCCAACAGGTGACAGATTCCGTGGATATTCAATGTTCTTGCATAGATGCGTGTTGCTGAAGAGAGAACATGATATTTTGCTTTGCTTTGAAAAGAAGCAATGCATTTTGTCTTTTTGCACTGTGTCTGCAGTCTTTTATGTCTATTTCTAAATCCTAAATTCTATGGAAGTGGTCTTCAAACTTGACCACTTTAAGACTTGTGGACTTCAACTCCCCACATTTCTACACTATCTATCTCACCTAAGTGAGCTATAGTATTTCATAACCTCTCAATCAATTTTACATGTATGTTGAACAGCAGAAGTCTTCTTGCATCAGGTTTGAGACCAATGTTTCTCTCATACCGAATGCAGAACTATTGATGTACATGTTGATTATGACTGTTCAACCATCTTTATAATCTTCTATTCATAAGATGAGTCATTGCCATATTTGGCTATCTCTTCTAGAATCCCATGGGAGATTTTATCAAATACTTTCCTGTAGGTCCATTATGTCTATTGCATTAAAGTGGTCAATTAAACTGGATGCTGTCCCAAGAAAAAGGAATGGCTATGAAGAATTTACTTTGATATTTTAGCATTTCATATTAACTGACAATGGTAACTTATTACCAAAACAAGCAATATTATTTTTAGGCCTTTCCAAACTTTCTACTACTACAGATTCAGGCTCATCCAGAATCAGCTTCAGCTTCCAGAGCTGAAGTTCTTGTGTGCATTGCAAACCTCTGCAAGGACTTGCAAATAATTTATCTACTGATTTAACAAATAACTGATGTAGTTGACATATTGCTCTGTTCAGATTAAACATGGTAAAAGCTGGAAAGGAGTTTTTTCAAAAAAGCAAGAAACTAACATTTTCTGTTCAAATTGAGATTAAAAAAACTCCCTGCTTTGAGTCTACAGAGCACCTTTATTATGTTCATCTGTCTGGAACCCTCACTGTATTTCGGACATCACTACAATAGAGAGGGTCCAGAGATATTTTACTAGAAGAGTACTCAAATCTTCTGCTTGAAATAAAATTCCCTTTACCACCAGGATCGAAATGTTAGGTCTGGACAGCCTTGAACTATGTTGTCTACGTTCTGATCTATGCTTAGTTCATAAGATTATTTACCAAAATGCCCTACCTGTAATGAGTATTTTAACTTCAACCACAACACCACAAGGGCTATCAATAAATTCAAATTCAATGTAAATAGCTCTAATCTAGATTGTAGGAAGTAAGACTTCTGCAATAGTATAAATGTCTGAAACATCCTACTTGATCCTATTGTTAGTCTTGCTAATCCCCATGCTTTTTCCATTAAACTGTCTACCATGGACCTTTTATGCTTTCTAAAAGGTCCTTAAGAGGGCTTGTACCTGTGTGCCTACCGTCATTGTCCTACTGTTCCCATTTCCACAGGCTACTACAGGAATCTAAAAATTGTTTTTAATTGATAACAGAGAGGTGATGTGTTCAAGTAAGCTCCAGAATATTTCTTCTGAATCACAACCCTAAAGTCTGGGTTACCCTGAGTCAGAAATGTTGTATGGCTTGCAACTATTTGGAGCATTATTTGAATATCAAAGGTGTCTATAAAAAGAAAAATTCCATTACAATTTAAGGATCTTCAGTAAATCTACTAAGAATGTAATAATAGTGAAGCACTGACTGCATCATTCAATAGCAGAAGATATTTCAGAATCTGTTTGAAAAACCTAACTCGTGGTGTCTATGAATCTTCTGGGTTTGAATGAATGGGCAGGAGAATGAATGTAGTCATTAATGTAGTAATAACTAGCAGCCAGCAAGGGTTTGTTAAAAACAGATCATGCCAAAACAATCTTATTTCAATCTTCAACATTGTGACTAAATTAGTAGATCAGCAAAATACTGTGGACATACTGTGGGCAAGGCAGTCAACAAAGTAGACCACAACCTACATCTTTGTAAGCTAGAAAAAAGTGGGATAGATAGCTTCACCGCTAGAAGGATTCACAACTGGCTGACAAATCATACTCAACCACTAGTCCTTAATGGGTCTAAGTCTATATGGAGAGAAATAAGCAGGGGTGCCACAAGGATCCGTCTTAGGCCGATGACTCTTCAATATCTTCATAAATGATTTAGATGAGGGAATAGAAGAGGAATTTACCAAATTTGCAGATGGTACTAAGCTGGCAGGAATTGCTAACACCCTAGAAGGTAGGCTCAAAATCCAGATGGATCTTGACAAACTTGAACACTGGGCCAAATCTAACAAAATGAAATTCAATGTAGAGAAAAGTAAAGTCCTACACTTAGGTAAGAAAAACCAAAAGCACATATATAAACTGGGTGAAATCAGCTTAATAGAAGTGACTTTGAGAGGGATCTTGGAGTCTTAGTGGACAACCAGCTAAATATGAGCAGCAGTGTGCAGAGGCAGCCAAAAAGACAATGCAATGCTAAATTGTATTAACAGTGGGGTACAATCTAGATGAAGTGAGGTACTAATACCACTCTATAAAACCCTAGTAAGACCACACCTAGAGTCCTTCTCACCACACTATCAAAAAGGTGTTGAGACTCTAGAATAAGTGAAGAGGAGAGCAACCAGGATGATTAGGGGACTGAAGACTAAAACATATGAAGAACGGTTACATAAACTGAGCATGGCTAGTTAGTGAAGAGAAGGACCAGGGGAGACATTTATTTATTTATTTATTTATTTATTTGTTTGTTTAATTTCTATACCGCCCCTCTCCACACGGACTCGGGGCGGTGTACAGCCAAGTCAATTTAAAAACAAAAGACAACAATAAACAGTTAAAATAGAATTAAACTAGTTAATTTTGGCTTATAAATTAGAATTATCAAAAAAAAAATTTTTTTTTAAATATTAAAATTTTCAAGTAAAATTAAGAATTTAAAATTAATATTTAAAGTTTAAAATTTTTAAATCCCAATTTTTCCTAAAAACCCCTATAATTTATCCCAGACCAGCTAAACGGATGACCTAGAAGGTCCCTTCGAACTTTGTGATTAATCTCAGATTCTGATTCATTCTCTCAATCTCGCCTACCTTGCAGGATTGTTGGGAAGAAAAAAAATACCAAGGCACTGGCACGTAAAAATAAGGGGCATACAGTCTTCAAGAGTCAACTCTCTTTTAAAAAATAATATTTATTATTAAAATTAAAACACAGACAGACATATATGTAAATAATACTTTACAAACCTCCCTACACTTATATGTATCTATATTAAAACACAACACAACCCACAAAACACACAAGAAAAGAAAAAAAGAAAAGAAGAAACAAAAAAGAAAAAGAAGAAAAGTGTGTTCCTAAGTACACAAGTCATTACATAACAGATCTTGTGAATCCAACTCCACCTTGAGCACAGATTCAAGTATAATAGTGGTTATAGTATAATAGTTGTATTTTAAGGTTTACATACATTCAACAGTCATCTCTTGATCGGTGCATAAATGAGGGTAGTCCTCAACTTACAACAGTTCATTTAGTGACCGTTGGAAGTTATGACCATTTTTCACACTTACAACCATGCCAGCCTCCCCATGGTCAAAATTCATCCACTTAGCAGTTGACTCGTATTTATGACGTCTGCAGTGCCCCGGGAGGGTCACATGATTCCCTTTTGCAACCTTCTGACAGGCAAAGTCGATTGGGGAAGCCGGTTTCACTTAGCAACCAAGTTACAGCTGCGGTGATTCACTTAACAACTGAGGCAAGAAAGCCTCGCAAAATGGGGCTGCGCTCACTTAACAGCCATCTCACATAGCAATAGAAATTCCCGGGCTCAAGATTGTGGTCGTAAACCGAGGACTACCTGCCCAAGGCAGGCTTTCCGAGCTCTGAAAAGGACAAAGCTCTCCCCACTGGATTACCTTGCAGTGATAAGAGGCCTGTGGTTTCTTTCTCTGCGTGAGGAATCATTAAATAAATAATTCAGACGCAGGCAGGACAGAATTACTCCAGTACAAATGCAGTTATGCAACCTCTTCCTCCCAGGGAGTTTGATCTCCCAGGAACCTCATTTCATTTCAGCCTGTTAGCACTTCTCCTTAATAAATACGAGGAGGGGAAGCTGTGGCTCAGGGGCTCAGATGCTGAGCTGGTCGATCACTTAGGTTGGCAGTTCAGCGGTTCGAATCCCCTAGTGCCATGTAATGGGGTGAGTTCCTGTGACTTGCCCCAGCTTCTGCCAACCTAGCAGTTTCGAAAGCAGGTAAAAAATGCAAGTAGAAAAAACAGGGACCACCTTTGGTGGGAAGGTAACAGCGTTCCATGCGCCTTTGCCGTTGAGTCATGCCGGCCACATGACCATGGAGACGTCTTCGGACAGCGCTGGCCCTTCAGCTTTGAAACGGAGATGAGCACCGCCCCTAAGAGTCAGAATCGACTAGCACGTACGTGCGAGGGAAACCTTTTAAGGAAGGCTGAATCAACCTGGAGCCTGGTGAGATTTGAACTGCTAAATTGCAGGCAGCCGGCAGGCAGCAGAGGTGGCCTGCAGTGCTACTCTAACCACAGATCCTACAGATATGGAGAGCCATCTGCCCTACTGCCAACGGATAGGCTTGTGAACAGCACCAACGTATTATTTACCGCACCTAGAAATTCTTCATCGGTTATCAGTGATTCATCTACCTTCAGGAAAAATAAATGAAGGCTGTGTGGGTGGAACATCTGTGGGGAGAGGTGGCCAGGTGCAGATCATGAGCTCAGAAAGGTTTAGATCACGGATAATAGCATTAATCTCCACCCTAATTCTGGCCACTCCTGATTCTGAACTTTGCTCAGCGAATGTAATGATTTAATTAGTTCTCGACTCATGACCAGAACTGACCCGTTGGTGAAATCCATTTTTTTAAATTTTGCTACCGGTTCTGTGGGCGTGGCATGGCTTGGTGGGCGTGGCAGGGGAAGGATACTGCAAAATCCCCTCTCCTGCGCGAGCTGCTTTGGCTCCCTGTAGTCTTCCGGGTTCGTTTTAAGATCTTGGTAATGATCTTTAGGGCGACCCATGGCAATGGACCAAGGTACTTGCAAGACCGTCTCCTGCCAAATACCTCCCAGAGGCCGGTACGCTCCCACAGAGAGGGCCTGATGAGGGTCCCAACGGCCGCTATGTGCCGTTTGGTGAACCCTAGAAAGAGAGCCTTCTCTGTGGGGGCTCCAACCCTCTGGAATGAAGTTCCACCAGCACTGCGTAGGCTTCCCGATCTGAACTCCTTCAGACGGGAATTAAAGACCTACCTTTTTTGTGCAGCCAGCTTGGGAGGGATTCAGTCGACAAACTTAATGATTTTTAAATTTTAAAATCTTAAATTTTAACAAGTTGATAATTTTAAATTCTGTTAACTTTCTGGACAGCCGTGCGTATATAATTTTTAAATTTTAAACTCTATTATTAAATTGTTTGTCTTTTTAGATGGCTGTAAACCTCCCTGAGTCCTAGGAGAGGGGCGGTATAAAAATCCAAATAAATAAATAAATAAATAAATAAATTGTTTTGGTCCATTCCTGGAGTTGTTCTGGTTCCTTGAGCCTGACAGGTATTGAACTTACCTTCTTGTTTCTTCTGAAGCCCCTGTACTGCATGATTTTTCCTGCTGCTGCAGGACTACCTTCCATGACTGCAACATTGCTTTGCTCTTTTCCTCCCTCCATTCATGAAGAAAAAAAAAATGAGACTGATAATTTGAAAGACACAGAGCCATTTATTAATTGGTATAAATGCTGTAAGTCCCACAAAGCCAGGAAGGGAACTTATGGCCCTTGGAGCCTCAACATTTTTGGGAATCGTCTTGCAAGAGGAAGCAAGTCAAGCCAAACCTCAGGAGCGACACCAGACCAGCAGGAAACAGAGGTTTGCCACACCTCAAATATTATACTAGCATCCGCAGAGGCACTTGCTCAAAGCACATCGACCTCAAAAGGATATGTTAAATTTACGCATGATGCGAAGGGGCAGCAGTAAAGACTGGATGCCAGTGGGAGGCCGAATGCTTGCCACATCTGGCTTCTAGGTTTTACCCTGCTCAATAAGTGCAAAACATTACTTAAGTGGACAAATCAGATAGACTAATAATGAAACGGGTTCCGATTTTCCTCTGATGAAACCCGAAGTAGAATTTAAAGTCTTTGGAAGTCTCTCTTTTCTCTCTCTTAGAATGTTAGAATACTGTAATTAAAATTTACCTGACAGCAAAAAAAATAATACGTATTTTCCACTGCTGGCCTGAGTCTTGATCCTTGACCATGTTGGGGGTGGTTCTCTATGCGGAATTAGGTAAGGTCTAGTGAGTAGTTGTCTGGTACCAGCACAAAGCAATAACAACACTATAACATACTGTGTGATAAAACTAAGACTTTAATCATACATAACTATTTACAAGTTAAAGGAACATAACATATACAGTCTTACATCAGACTTAAAGTACCAACCTTCATAGCTGGCTTGTTGAGCATAGCCTGGCATCACCTAGCTCAATATGCCTTGGAGTCAGTCTACATAGAAACTTGCATCATCAGCAAGTTCCTATCATCTGACCCACCAGAACTGAGTTACTTGGTGACTTATATAGTCCCTAACTGCAATTAGCATAATTGCAGTAACCTCCTTCCATAGAGCTATTAAAGATATACAGACTCCAGAGAGACCTTGTCCTCATCCCTGACAGATAAGAAACAAAAGAGACTTTAAAATTAAATTGCTAGAAGATGCCATGAGAAGAAAGTGGGGAGGGGGCAGTTAAAGGAGTGTGTTGCCTCTGGACCAGGGCTCTCCAACCTTGGCAACTTTAAGCATGGAGGACATCAACTCCCAGAGTGCCCCAGCCAGCAAAGCTGACTGGGGCATTCTGGGAGTTGGAGTCCTCCAGACTTAAAGTTGCCAAGGTTGGAGGCCCCTGCTCTGGGCTTTTCAGAATCCTAAAAAGCCTTTGAAAGAAATCAGTGATGTGGAGATGCTGGTTATCTTTTAGCTCTAAAGAAGTCTTTCTGCTGTCATCAAATCTGTATATGACCCTCTGGCTCAGTTTTTTTAGAAGATAACTGGCCTTTATTTATGAATCAAGGCTGTCTCCATTGAGACTATTGAATTTGCTATTTCCCTTGCTATCACAACAGTTTGCTTGATGTGTTCCAATATCTCAGGGGCTGCCACAAAAAAGAGGGAGTCAATGTATTCTCCAAAGCACCAGAGGGCAGGACAAGAAGCAATGTGTGGAAACTCATCAAGGAGAGAAGCAACTTAGAACTAAGGAGAAATTTCCTGGCAGTTAGAACAATCAATCAGTAGAACAACTTGCCTCCAGAAGTTATGAATGCTCCAACACTGGAGGTTTTTAAGAAGATGTTGGATAACCATTTGTCTGAAGTGGTGTAGGGTTTCCTGCCTGG
>JANHFP010004553.1:47328-57688 GCA_032468135.1 Calamaria suluensis | reverse complement strand
CTATCAAGCATAATAAGTACAACTTCTTAGAAAAAATTTGAAAAAAAATAAATTTAAAACTCTGTGAAAACTCTGTTAAAATAAATAACTAATAAAGACAGAAATAAGACTTAGTGTCCATGTAACACATATCTGTTTTCTATTTGTGATAAATGTGCTTTTCCAAAAGAAAACAACATTAAGTTTGGAAAACTATAAATATAACAAGTTAAGTACTTATCCAATTTGTGAAAAATATTTAGAACTAGGTGGCCATATAAAGAATGCAACAAAAAAGTTCAGAGTTTTAAGATAAAACAGGAAGCACCATACAGCTATAGAAATGCCTAGATAGATACACTCAAAATAATTTATTACAATATTCCATGCACAAAATGTTTTATACATGATTGAAAAGATACTATGCATAATATATAGTACAAACCTACATCAATTTTGAGCATTTTCTGTTCAAATATGGATATACTATATTAAAATTTGTCTGAATGAAAACAATACAGCTTGGTTAGATATTGGAAAATTATACATATCCCTAAACTGCCAAGTCAGTGAAACATTTCCACCAAGGACTTTAAGTAAAGGTAATTGCTCTATGTGTTTACAATTGCTTAATTACTTTACTTTGCCAAAAAAGGTCATTAAAATAATTTTGAGACTGAATTAAGTTTAAGGATTAACTGTATACTTTATATTATAAATAAGTTCCATTTAGCACATTTAATAGATGTAAAAGCTCACAAGTGATGATATAAAGGATAATTTACGCTTGCAATGCATTTTTATCCAATTAATAGATTGCCTGCGTGTTGCATATTTTGCATGACAAAAGAGGTGAATATTAAACTGCCATTCATAATGAAAATGCACTTTGCAAATTAGAAGTGCCGAAACAGAAATTTTTCACCCTGTTTAGGAAATAAACAGTCCTTAACCAATTAAACTGCATTGTAATAATTCTATGATTTATTGCAAGTTGTTTAACTTTCAAAACTTGGCTAACCCATATTAAGGTCACAATCCATCATGTCTTGCTTGGAAAGCCAGCAAATAATGGCTGTTGTATTAGCTGCTTTTGATGATAGTATGAAAGAAGTATTAGCACTTGTCAACAAAACTGCTTACAACATAACATTAGCATGCATGGGCTGCTGTACCTATTTATTATTCTGGCAGCTTCACACATATTGTTACAAGCTTATAAAACATTTTGTTGGGTAGAAACCAATGTACACTGTTGATTTTCTGATAGACTGGCAGCACAAATGTCTAGACTGACTTAGTTCAGTTTAAGTGTAAATAGAGACAAAAAAATTTCAACCTGTTCTCTTATTGATATTGAAAAGTGCTGAATTATTCAGCATCTAACTCTTCTGTTTGTGTCTATCACAGTTATCAATTACCCATCAGTCTACTTGTCAAAACAGAATGGATTAATGTAGCTGAAAACAAGACAAATAAATAGATACTATAACAGGGGTTCAGAGTTGACAAACTGTCAAAGAGAAATCCAGGCAATGACATTTACCGTCAAAAGGGGGATAGCTGGCTTGAGAGAAGCAAACCATACTCTTTCATGAGACAAGAATGCACTTATCTTATTGCAGCTAGAGAAAATCTGATTACTCTACTAATACATTGACAATACTGATGCCACAATAGTCAATATAAGTAAAAATTGTACAAATATCTTCAAAATCTTATGCAGAATATTATTGGGAATATGTTATGGATCTTTACGGATACAATTTAAAAAGTGCTTGCCGAGATAGTTAGTTAGTTAGTTAGTTAGTTAGTTAGTTAGTTAGTTAGTTAGTTAGTTAGTTAGAGACAGAGACAGAGAGACAGACAGAGAGACAGAGAGACAGACAAATCCGGCAAACCCAATCTTGCCTGCATTCTGATCTTCAGAGAACAAAGCACTTGGTTTGAAGCAGTGGTGGGTTTCCACTGGTTCACCCTGCTTTGGTAGTGGTGGCAGCAGGAGGCTACACCGTGATGACATCATCATGGTCATTCTAAGCATGTGCATAAGTACATACCATAGAACACCATCCTTGCAGAGGAGAAACAATACTCCAACAGTGACCATTATTTTTCACATGATCCAACAGTGACCATTATTTTTCACATCATAGACAAAGTCTTGCTAGATTGAAGACTCTACTATCTGTATCTTTGTGAACTGTTAAGTCAGGCTACCTTCATCCTCTTCCTACCCACCCACTCACCCAGGCAGACAGGCAGAGATTAGGTTGATTTCACAAGAAGCATCCCAGCACACTGTCAGGTATAAAAATAGCAATAGCACTTAGATTTACATATATACTACTTCATAGTGCTTTACAGCACTCTCTAAACGGTTTACAGAGTCAGCAAATTGCCCCTGACAATCTGGGTTCTCATTTTACCAACCTTGGAAGAATGGAAGGTTGAGTCAACTGAAGCTGGTCAGTATCAAATTCCTGGAAATCTGTAGATCTAAAAATTATAGGGGAAATTGCATGTATCTCTGTGATTGGAGAAAACAAATACAGTTTTCTAACTCTTTCCCCAGTTTTATATATTTTAAGTGAGCTAAATAGATTATCTGATTGGCTAGGTAGGAATTTCTCAAAAGCAAAGAAATTTCTGGATGGTTCAATCAATGAATTTAATTACATCACAGTTGAATTTCTTAATAGTCCATTATATATCTAATTGATACTACTGTTATAGTTACTTCTATGTAATTATAACTAGGCAGTGCTACTTTATCCTGCCTATGTAAGCCCCACATTTTATACAACTAATCTTTATCATATCTAAACTGAATCAGCATGCATGTTTTATTAAAATATATGATAAACTATGCCAAATTCTGAACCATATTATTCTAAAAGGTAGATTTATTATTCCAATAGTTTACAGAATTGCGAGGCAATTGCCATAAAGTGTTTTTAATCTCAAACCTTATTGGCCTTATATTTGCCTCTGAATTTATATAGATCCCTTATTTTTCCTCTCCACTGTTGGGCAATCATGTTCTATACCAGGGGTGTCAAACTCAACTTCATTGAGGGCTGCATCAGGGTTGTGTTTGGCCTCGGGAGGGGCATGGCCAGGTTGACATCACTCATGTCAGAGACATCTGTGGTGGCCCCAGTGCTCTGCCATTGAAACCGGGCTCCCAATCTCCGTTTTCGACTGGGGTGGCCTCCTGCAACCCACTACCAACAAAAACAGAGCTTGGGTGGGTATTCTGTATTTCTTGGTTTTTTTATATTTAGGCGCCTTGGAAGGCGCCTAAATATTATATTCACATCATTGTTTTCTCCAGCCTGAGAATTGCTATTACTTTATATATCCTAATATAAATCCCAGATAAACACTTTTTCTTCAGGTAGATAAGATATTGAGGAAATGTATTGAGGAAATATTCTAAATCACCTGGTTTTCATAAGCTAAATTGAATTTATATATTGTGGACAAAGTATTAAGTTGATCATATTTTCAAAAATATAATTGGGTATATATCTTATCAACCACAGTAAAGTTTTGGCCAAATGTATCCATTTCTTCCTAATGTTCCCTTGCAACAGACTCTACACAGAATGTTCATAAATGTTTCAAGGCTATAAATCCATAGTGAGTTTCTCATTTGCACACAGAAAATCTCATTCTTAATGTTGGCATCTCTACCTAAGCCTAGGAAGAATTTATTTGAATGCTAGGACAGTGGCAGTCCACATATAGATAATGCTGAGCAATTGAGGTCAATGGTCTGTGCTCATAGGCAGCTTCCTACGTCCTAAATTAGGACATAAAATCTTTTCCTGACAAATAATGCAACCTTAACTACTGAACATTGTATGACTGAGTGTAAAAAAAAGTCAAATAAATAAATAAATACTAAGTAATTAAATGAATGAAAAAGGTAGTGTTTCAGAAAATACACAATATATTTTTGGGATTGCTGTATAATGTTTCTGTCATAAAATACGACATTGGAATTCATTACACTTTGCACAATGTTCAACATAAAGCAAGGTACAGTACCATAAAAATATCCATGCTATGGTAGCATTCCCAAATATTATATACTGTAACATCCAATTGACATTAAATCTAAAAAACTAAATGTATTCTGAAATACATACAAATAAAAAAGTGAATAAATGTTGGTGGTACTTAAACTATGATGCAAGGTAGGGGGAACAGAAATATGGACTATAATATCCAGTAAATCTAAAATATTTTATATTCTAAATATATATTCTTAGGATATAATCCTAGGAATATTTAATATTCTTTAAAGCAATTTAGTTATTCAATTTTGATATATAATATATGCACAAATTACAATCAAATTCCATTCATCTAGAGAATGCTGAAAAGGATCATAGTGATGGGGAATGTTGTACTGTGTTGTGGGAAAGGCCATGCAGAGAAAAAAGAAGAAAAGTTAAACAAAGTAGGGAAAATGAGTCAGAGAATATACTGTGGATGCAAAGCCTACACTCCGTACTTTTCACATTTAACTATCATCTATTTTTTCTCTGTGTTGCTGTACTTTAATTCTGATTAAATTAAACAAATATTTAAGTGTAAAATACAACTGAAAAAAGTTTAGCAGCTTTCCATCTTTAATTCTCAAAATTATATTTCAGCTGATCTGTTACTTAATCTATTTAAAAATTAGACTATAATATGTTAAGAATAATTTTCAGTAAATTATGTTCATTATATAATTCACATTAGTGTTATCACAATTAAATTTGTTACTATTGTAAGCAATATTTTCACCACTGTGCATGCGTGCAAGGATCCCTGCATGAATGCATGTCAATCTGCACATGCCCCGCCCCCTGCACTCGCTCCGCCCCCATGTATGCACAACAGTGACCTGACGACCAGCTGGCTGGTGGGAGGCACACGCACATATGTGGCGGAGCTGAACTGGGGCAATGGCTCGCTTTCCCACAGAGTTTGCTACATGCCACATGTGGCATGTGTACAATAGGTTTGCCATCACGGGTATGCATGTACCATACATACCATCTCAATTTGTGACTCTGGACAGCTTACAAACAATTAAAGACAATATAAAAATACCAAAGCAATTCAACAATTTAAGAATAATAAAACAATATAAAAGCCACAAATAAGTTGGACACTACTACCTATCCTTTATAATTAGCAAAATTTTATGATCAGATGCTGACCTTAGAATGCTTCAATCAATTAGACATCTTTATTTAAATGTAAAATGATAATGATCTATCTAAAACTAAAACTCACTAGAATTTACTTGCAAAGATCCAAAAGAATAAAGAGTGATTTTCTTAGTGGTGATGGTTCATTTGATAGAACAAATGCCCTAGTCTGAGAGGCAACAGTAATGTACCTACTAAAAACAAAAATAAAACATCTATTCACTATTTCTGCAAAAAATAATAATAATAAATCTTAATGATCTTTCTTTCCCCAGGCTCTCTTGGGACTGTTTCCACTTTCTCAAGATACCTCCACATAAAGCAAATATCATTCATCAAAAGTTTCATTTGGTCCTTGTTATCACAACTTATGCTGCTTAATTTTTATTCAATGAATTCACTTTCTTATTTATTAGATGCAAGGTAGCCACTCTTCCCTAAAGGCCTTATATGCAAAACCTTGCTTGTAATCCTGTCATTTCAAACCTCTATAGGCTTTTACACAGCTTCAGGAATTACGAAGAAAGAAGCAAACAATTTAGATTCATTCATGCAGATATTAAATTTGTATATGATTAAGGAAACGAGAGGAATTTACACAGAAAACCTAACATAGTAGCTGCAGACCAGTGGACTATATTAATCTATATATATGTACAAATTAGCAAATTTATTTCTGCTCCTAAAAGCAGCTCAAAATAATGTATTTAACTTGACAAGTTTCTGTTTTTCATATGTAGTTATAAGTGTATTTTTTACTGTTCAATTAACAATATATCCAGTTACCAGAATAATACCCAATATTATTTCTGATAAATGCCTTATATTTCAAAATAGACACATTTAAAAAATATTATTATAGACGTTCTGAGTATTAATGCTAAAAAATAAAGGCAAAAAAATTTGAATTAAAGTTGCTATTAATTATCAAATGTTTTGTACTTTTAACTGGCTTATTATGAGTAACAATAAAATTATCATAATACCCGATGCCCTAAAATTTAAATACTCCTATATATTTCAAATTAACCTCATAACTTAATACATGCCTAATATATGAATCACTAACTGAATTAAATATATTTTCAGGTAGTCTTAGGACAATTATGAATGTATAACATTATCTACAGAATAATGCATATTCATTTTATAAAGAAAATATAAAAGCATACAAATTCATAAAGTAGTAAAATTATAGGCAATACATTAATGTTCATTTTTAAATTATTTATTGCTTATCTGATTAGAGTCCAAAAACTTAAAACTTTATTTTTACTTGTATAAATACTTTTATTAATTGGTATAATTTTAACTTCACAAAGTTATATAAATTGGAAATGTGGCAGCGTAGCATTCACTAAAGACACCAGCAATATTAATAGATAAATCAGTTCAGAATTCTCAACAAACTGATGGAGTCCCAAACAAGGGCAATTAAGTAAAAAGTCACTTTTTAAAATACCTAATCTCAATACAAACTTCATGACACCATGTAATTTATAAGTTGGCTAACGAACGCAAGTTTGGTAAATATTTAAGTATGTGTAAAACCCCTTCTAATGTATATCTGCTTTAAAGTAAACTGAAGTAGCAACAGATTACATTCTTAAGCATAAGTGTCCTGAAAATTTAATTAAATGTGACAAAATTATAACTTAGTGCACTTCCTGAACAATTAGACTTTGTCTGATATCTATATTCAGATTTCAAGATCTGCTGTTTATATGACTTATAGAAAAATCCATTTTATCAGGTTTAATACACACTATTTGTATGTGTATGTCACTATGATTTTCATATGATTTGCCACTGATCTGCCTATACAGGACTTAATATAGATGGGAAATTGTAACAATCCCTTAAGTCCATTACTAATAATGCTATACACATCTATGGTTAATATGTACAATGCCCATTATTTTTTATTGCACAACTCTTACATATTTGCACTTGGAAATTTTAAAAGTCATTCTATGATTCTTATAGCACAACACTATGCTAGATGAAGATATTTAAGATGTTACAATAAACTGCTTCTCTTTTCATTTTGCATTTAATTTCAGTGCCAGACTCAAAGCATAAATTTTTTATCACCTGCAATGCTATGAATAAAAGATTAAAAAAAGATCTCAGAAGAAATTCTAACACATGCGGTGCATGAAACACATTGTGCAGTCACAGTGTGCATAACTAGATGTTTAATTTCCATCATTTCCCCCTATGTCAGGAACATTATTATTAGGGTTAATACATCATGGAGTTAGTTTCCAGTATTCCAGCTCCAGTATTCCATTAAATTTCAGTTTGCTTGTTTCTCAACAGGAAATCTATGAAGAAGCTGCAGAATTTGAAATGGGTAGGTATTCTGTTAGAACTCTGTATTTTTTTAATATAAAAATATAAATATCTTGTGGGTTTAAAGTACATACTGACACATTGCAATACCACTTTTTGTTGGTTTTATGAACTAGCAAATATATCCATTTGCAAATGTAAAGAAATAAACCATTTTAATGGTAATTTAACTTATTAAGTCTTACTTTATATTTTAAATCAAAGGACATGATGATTGCCAGAAAATGATAAGTGATGGTATGACTGCACTCTTATGACTTTTTACATTTACCACTTAAAAGTGCATTCTGTAGTGGCATGCATTTTCATTTTTAACTTCGTTAGCATGCATCCATATGTAGATGGATATATATATCCATTACAATATTCCCTTTTGAGATAAGCAGTGTTAAGCAGGCTGAAGAGAAGAAGTTGAAGTTAAAAATAATAAACTGGATTAAAATGTATCATGAATGAATGGACAAAAGTCAATGATTATTTATTTATCAAATTTATTTGACATCCATCTCACAGTTAAACGTGACTCTGAGAGGCTTCCAGAAAGATAAACACACATCTGTCTGACAATTCTTAATATAAAACCAAATCAAAATTACAAAATTTAAAACAAACTAAAAAAACAAGGGTTTAGAGTGGAGAGGGTAAAGCTGTCTTGTGTGTTAGTCAAGACAACAGCTTCTTCTTTAGGACCCCGTGCAAGCCAGCATAATCAGGTTTTAAGGCTTTTCCTGAAAAAGAGGGGGTGGGGATCTTATATCCTGTGGCAAGATGTTCCAAAGGGCACAAGCCATGGCAAAAAGGGCTCCTCTTCTGGATCCCACCAGCCAAAATTCCTGGGCGATACGATCTGCAGTAGGCTCCTTTTGCCAGCATGACTGATATAGGCCAATCCCATTGGGAAAGCACAGCTCCACAGTTCTGTATCCTGGACCCGTGCCATAAAGGTTTTTAAAGGCTGTATAGCAGAGGTTCTCAAACTTGGCAGCTTTAAGACTTGTGGATTTCAACTCCCAGAATTCTACAGCCAGCTCTCAAGTAGAGCACTGTCTGCAGTTTCCTTCAATTAAGCAAAGCTATTTTTTTTGAAAATGCATATTTGTCAGCAATTAAACCAATATTTTATTGTTTTAGAACATAATACTCATGTATAACAGTCACTGACTAATTAATGTTTAGGTACTTCGGTAAATTCCATCTAATTAAGGAGTATGACATTTAATTTTTTTGGCTACTTTGCTATTTCCAATATGTGAGTAGATTTCTACCTATAGAATGTGACTTTACCTTTGGTTGTTTTTTCTTTTAACTTATGACTCTCCAAATCTTCCACAGCATATTTGGAGTTTTTTAATACATATTTTTAATAATAAAAGTATAGCAGTTTGTATTATGATATTTTTAAATATTCTAAATTAAACTGTATTCATAGAGTTCAAAAGAGGTCATTTTAAATTCTCTGACCAGGAAGAAAATACTGCTAAGGACTTTCTGTGCCAAATAACCACAATTTTAAAAGGTGCACAACTGTGACAATGATAGTTTTCCAATACCCTAACATTGCTGCAAAGTTGAAAGAGTTCTAGTAAAGAATTTTACTATCACTGAAATTTTAATTTGTCAGAAAATAAAAGAGGAACAGGAGGTCTTCTATCTTGCACTTAATCATTATTAACAGGGAAGAAATATAACATACAATATAAAGACTGTAAGAGCCACTATATAGGACAGGCAGGCAGAAGACATGATGAAACTTCCTTAATCTTATAACACATGGACAAATGTGTTATGAGATTAAGATAAATTCCCTAAAAAACAAACACCACTAGGGAATTCCTGGAAGCTTGGTACTCAAGATACATCAACTATCCATAAAGATAAACCATATTTACACACTATTGAAAGGGGTAATAAAAAAGCTAAAAAAGAAACAAAGAGACTAGAACACATCCACTTTAGTAGTCAACACCAGACAAATAATCAAGCAGAAAACAAAACTATAAAGAATTACAAAGGAGAAGGCCACTCCCCCACCTACGGTGGCAGAGCAAGATCCTGTATATAAGCAAGAAACAAACCCCACCCTCACTAGCACTGATGATGCTACCTAGTTGGGTAATGGATCATCTGTATGCAAACAACCAAACTCAGAGTGCATCAAGTATTCCACAGAGGGGGAAAGGTTGGGGGGGAAAAAGGGGTTACTGGAATGTGTGAGAAAATGCTCGTACTATATTATATCAAGAGCAACAGGAATATAGACGAGTTAAACTAGATTTCAGAAGAGAACCTTTTGCTGAATTCACAGGGATGGTACATTAAATCCAATGGCTCAAAATCCTTTAAGCGTGAAATGTCTAGGAAGGACAGAAAATCCTGTGAAAGTTAAGGCTTGTAAGAAATGTTGAAATGAGAAAAGAAGGATTTTTATAGATGTGCAAAAATTAAATGGAAAGACAAAGAGGCTTATCAAGCTCCACATCACATAAAGAAACAAATGCTATACACATTTCAGTAAATTATCATTAATGCTAGTCTGGCGTAAATACAAAAAATCTTGAAAATCATAAGCTTGTAACTGTACTATACTGGAGGGAAGAAGCTTTACTTTCATTTGCATTTTATGTTATGAAAGTTAATAAAAATGGAAAAAATATGTATGTTTAAGAACCATCATACTTTACACAAAGTACAAGCAAAACTTTGAGAAGGAAGGACAACAAAGGTACATGCAGATCAGTGGTAGGCTGCTGCTGGTTCAGACCAGATTGGGAACACTGATAGTTCTGAAGATTAGCTGGCCCCACCCACCCACC
>JANHFP010004553.1:26708-36719 GCA_032468135.1 Calamaria suluensis | reverse complement strand
GGGCGCTGCTGTTCAGTTCTGTTGTATACGAGTCGAAGTACGTCTGTTAATAAAAACCTTTGGATTGTTCTTGGACTTGCTTATTCTTACCCACATCTACTTCATAAGAGAAGCTCCAAAAAGTAAAATAAGGACAGGACAGGACAGGAAAGGAAGGAAAAGAGATTTTTTTAAAAAAATAAAATCAAATTTTATCAAATTGCATGTCATTTGTTGCTATTTGCTTCTCATAGCTGCTAGACAAAATTTGGCTACATTATGGGCAACATGGGTGCAATTCTTTTATGAGAGGTTTAACTAATATGGTATGCACATAAATCCCTTTAAAAATTACAACATTGTGGGACAATGTTCCTGCCTAGGCAGGTCGTTGGACTAGATGACCTCCAAGGTCTCTTTCAACTCTTATTCTAAATATATATATATATATCTCACATTATTTGCAGCTTGGTTATCAGACAAGCAGAGGGGTTTTATGGTGGGGAATCTAGTGATATCTGCCATCCATGACAGCAGAAGGTCATGACACATCCAGTCTTGCTGGAGAAAATGTTCTACAATGCTTGCAATTTATTCAAGGATTGGTCATGGTCAGCTGGCATTGTAGTAAAGACTTACATTGTCTTGATCATGTGCTAACATCTTGCTGCCATGCTATGTTTTAAATTATTTCCTTCTGCTTAGTCATATATCATCCCTTCTAATGTCTCACAAGAGAAGTCTTAGAGCAAAAACTGGCTGAGGAATTCTGGGAGTTGAAGTCCACAAGTTTTAAAGTTGCCAGGTTTGGACACCCCTGCATAGAGAGTCCGTTTTTCTCTAAGAAGGATAGCAACTATCCTTTATTATCAGAGAAGTTAGCCCTGTTGGGATAAACCATAATTTCAGACAGTAATTAAAAATAATGATTCAGAGTCTTCTTCTATTTCCCAATTCTAATCCTAAAGTTGTGTGGAACAATTCGGGGACTTACATAATTTCACTTAAAAGCTCTGTACCCTCTCTGCTGTAGCTAAATCATAGCGGAGTCCTAATTGTGCAGCACACAATAGCTGTGCCATTATTTTTTGTCTCTTATATTGACTATCCTTAGAGAAATAAAAAGACAAAATAGTCAAAGTTCTCTGCTGGTCGAACTGGGATACATAAACCAGATGTGTAACTCTATCCCAAGATGTTGGAAGGAGATTTCCAAAAATTTAAAATATCTGAGTTGTTCTATTTTTATCCCCATTAACAGACCAACTATTAACTCTGGGTTTTTACCAAATATCATAATTTTTGTTTCTGTCAGTTTATCAGCAATTGTTTATCTTTGCTGTTTAGGAATAGAAATTGATGAAGTGGGGAGGGTTATGGTACAAAGGAAGAAATGTATCACATAGGACTAGCTGGGACTGCTTTTATTGGATTTGAGAGAAAATCATTTTTATTTAGAGTCTCTCTCTCTCTCTCTCTCTCTCTCTCTCTCTCACACACACACACACACACAAAATTTAAATTTTCTAAAATTGACATATTATTTTTTTTCTGATATGCCTCAAAATGGTGGGAAAGCAGTGGCAAATGTGTGTGCTTACACCTGTAGTATTTTTTTCTCTTTCCAGCAGAAGTGGCCAACCTGAAAAGCTTATATTATATGGTAATCTACAAAGGACCATACATATTTAGGTTTTTATTTTACTATATTTATGGCTGTTAAATTGTGTGTGATCATTAGAATGCTAGCTTGGAAAGTGGGAGAGTTCTAGTCTTCCATCTCTTTCTCTTAGCTCAATTCCACTTACAGAGTGGGAAAAACAAGAGGTGAAAGTATTATTATACAACCGCCTTGAGTTGTATAAATTAAAGATGAGATACAAATATCATCATCTTTATCATCATCTTCTTCATCATTTTTTCTCCTGTGGAATACTAACCAAATGCTGGTACTTTATAGTCAATACTAGTTCAAACCATTTGTGTAACTAAATGCTGGAAGACCAAAGAATTCTATTTTTTTAAACTGTTGACAACAGTGTAATTATACAGCTATAACAATTTGGGAAAAACTTTTGCTGATTTATTCTATAATCTCTGGTTTTCAGTGTCCTAATACTTTACAAAGTTTCCAGTGTTTTTTGAGCTACTCTACTGTTATTTAATATTGCCACATTTATAAGTAAATCTTGTTTTTCTTCAACTGGCATGTGGCTTGTGATATTCTAGATGCAAGGTTCACCAGAATTCACAAGTCCCTGAACTCGGAATTTAAACTGTCATCCTGAACCACTTTTTCAACTTTAGGAGCATCCTAATATTTTAGGCTGGGGATGCGGTGGCTCAGCTGGTAAGACAGCTGAGCTTGTCGATCGGAAGGTCTACAGTTCAGCGGTTCAAATCCCTAGTGCTGCGTAACTGGGTGAGCTCCAGTTACTTGTCCCAGCTTCTGCCAACCTAGCAGTTTCAAAAGCATGTAAAAATGCAAGTATAAAAAATAGGGACCACCTTTGGTGGGAAGGTAACAGCATTCCGTGTGCCTTTGGCATTTAGTCATGCTGGCCACATGACCATGGATACGTCTTTGGATAGCACTGGCTCTTCGGCTTTGAAACAGAGATGAGCACCGCCCCCTAGAGTCGGAAACAACTAGCACATAGGTTTGAGGGAAACCTTTACCTTTAAGCTACTTAAATGTAAGCTGAAAGTTATAGCATTTTAATAGATATCCTGGTAGCTTCAAAATGATATTTGAAGAGTACTCTTAAATAGTTTGTAATCAAGTTGGGGAGGTATCAAATGGGATATCACATGTAACAATCCTGAACTTCTATTTTTCAGTATTATTAATTTGGATGATGAGGTGGGGGGAAAGACTTACCACCTTTGCAAATAACACTAACCTAGTTTGGATAGCTAGCATACTAGAAGATAGAAATAAAATCCAAATCACTTTCATGGGTTGGAGAAATGAGCTGGAGGAAACAGAATGGAATTTCAAAGAAACACATAGAATTATGCAATGGAAAGAAAAAATCAAATGCACAAAAATAATATAAATAAAAATGAATCAGGAGACTACCTTTCTAAGTATTCCAAATCTATACATTAGTCCTAAGAAAAGATAATTGAGTAAAAATATATTCAACCACTGAAAAGATATTATATAAAATAAAGTCAAGCCCTGTTCTTTTGTATTTCAGAAGACATTATCAAATCGTTGATTTCAGTTATATAGATTGCAAAAAATAAATGTTAGAAACAACATCCTAATAGAAAGAGTAGATCTATAGTGAAATCAATTACCCTGGTAAGTGGTAGACTCCTTTTCATTGGATATGCTACAGTGGAAATTTGGGAGTCTTTAATTTGGATTACAACACTAACTAGGAGGCTTGTTAAATTGTTCATTCCGAATTTATGATTCTTCTTAGTTTACAAAAGGTAAGTACTACATTATATAAAATGTTTTCTACCTAATAGGAATAATCTGTAATATAATCAATACTCTTTGTTGATTAAAAAAATTGTTTCAAAATAAGTTGAGGGTCAATATAAAAAGTGTTGAAGTAGCTGTTTCCAATTTGTTTTGCTTTGTTTATATATGATATCATATAAGTTTTATTCTGACCAACTTTTCTACGTATACTAAATTGGACTGTCTTGAAAAGTAAGCTAAATTATTTTCAGCTATACATGTGCATGTGTCTGTGTATGTCTATGTGTGCTTGAAATAAATATGTGTAAATTTTCAAGCTGCTCCAATCCCAGAGAAAACTAAACCTAATATTGTCCATCTGCCTATTCTTAATTAATTAATTAATTAATAGAAAGCTATTTCTATGTACAGTTTCATTGAACAATACTGAAAAAAGTTTAAAAGTTACTACCATTGTTATTAAAGGATTAGCAAGATATGTGTGTGTATCTGTAGAATTCAAAAACTTTTAAAGTTTTATTTACGTATCATTGGAAATACCTTTTTTCTATGATACCTTGAAAACACCATGTGATACATAGCAGTGGTGGGTTGCGCCTGGTTTGGTCTGGTTCTTGCGAACCCGTAGCAATGGTGGCCCGAGGCTCTGTCCACCTGGCTGGACATCATGAACAATCTGCCCATGCATAGAAGCTTCTGCGCAACCAAAAAAAGTGTGCATGCAAAGAAGTGTGCGTGCTACCATTGCTAACCGGTACTAAAAGTAAGTAGAACCCACTCATGGTACATAGGCATGATATAGCCATTGTTTTATTTGCAATAACTTCTAAAGGCTCCTGCATTTAAGAGGTACCTGTTACAAATCACTCAAATGAGGTTTCTTTAAACATTGTGTTCTCTGAATCTAGCACCATAGTTTAAAACCCAAAAGAAAACATTTTGTTGATTAAAGCTTGTTTTAATTTCTTATTTTGTATAGAGAAGACATAATTCTGCATTCACATAGCACCTTCATCTTAAAATAAACCAGGGACAGCAGTTTGCAGCTGCTTATGAGGAGAAATCATCAGATGTCTTTTACATAAATCATTTTTTTTATTTTTGCTGTATTATACACATTATGTTAAGAGGTAAGCCCTATGTCTTAACCTGTAGAATGGTTTGACATAGTGGTTTAAAATAAAGAAACTGATGATACAGCAAAGGAAATGCTTAGAAGAGCCTTTGGAAAAAAAGTTGGACATTTGAGCAGATTACGTAAGGAAGCTATTTAAAAATCTCTTATTCTGCTATTAGAAATGCCCAGAGTAATTTTCAGTTCTGTCATTTATAGAATCAGATATTCTAAATTCATCCTCTGTGCCTAATTCTAGTTATTTCCTAGCAAATTATATATTTACAATGATTCATTGAGCAAAATACAATTGACAGGATGTGAAATGGAATTATTGATACCATAACTAAACAGAAGAATTCTTATATGTAGTATTTTAAATTAAGTTTGGTATTGGGAAAAATCAATATTGGTATTGGATGCGTTTAGTAAATATTCATTTTTATGAACACAAATTCATCTTTCATAAGCCATATTTTTCTTTCTTAGTATTACTCAACCCACATCTATTGTCTAACTTTTCTCTTAATTTCATGGGATTTCCCATTTCAGCAAAGAACAATTTAAATTACATGTCCCATTTTGAATTCCAACTGTAAATGGTCACTAAGGTTACCAGTTAGTACTAATACCTGAGATGGATTTTAAATATATACTGTTATTTTTTCTCTTGATATAAGAAAAGCTACAAAGTAAAATAGACATAAACTACATGGTCCTTTCCTCAGAAAAATAAACTAGCACAGAATAATTACATTATCACAGTTAGAAGATATATCAGCAGAGTCTATCAAGGGCTATATCAAGAGTACTCCCAGTGCTTCTACTTTTGATTTCCAAAAATTGTCCCACAATTTCTTCGACTGTTGCTACCACCATAAAATTTCAGGTAATGAGGTAGGGGGGCAGTCTATGTTCTTTATACGCCAAAATGAAAAAGATTAATTTTAATGCTAAAAGATTAGATTGGTGTTACAGACAGTAACTAAATTTGACCAGCTGCTATGTAAAACTGGAATTTGGAAAGGAAATCCTGTAATTAACTGAATAATAGTGAACTAGTTTGTTGTAGTTCATTAACATTCTGTGTTGTTCAGAAAAAATATGCAAGAGTTTAAAATATTGTCTATATTACCCAACAATACATTAATTATGTAAAAAGTAATAAGATTCATTGCTGTTTTCTACATAGTTATATGCTATATTTTAAAATACCATATTATGACACAGTCTAGTTTTAAAAAGTAAGTAATTCCTTGCCTCACCGCTCTGGTGGATTGGGTAGATGTGACCAGAAAGAGATGGTCCCTCAGATAACCTGGTCCCAAGCAATGAAGGGCTTTAAAGGTGACAATCAGCATCTTGAGTTGCACCCAGAAGCAAATTGGTAACCAATGCAGTTCACATATCTGTGATACATGTGCACATTGAGGTCTGCATGAAACAATGCAGGCTGCTACATTTTGCACCAACTGGAGCTTCTGGATGCTCTTCAAGAGCAGCCCTATGTAGAGTGTGTTGCAATAATCAAGATGGGAAGCTACTAGGGCATGAGTGACAATGAGTAGAGATTGTCTGTCTAGGAAAGGTGTAACTGGCACCAACCCGCAGTTGCGCAAAGGCCCTCCTGGCCATGACCACTATCTGCTCTTCGAGCAGGAGTTGTGAGTCCAGGAAAACCACCAGATTATGCACAAGTTCTGTCTGGGGTACTGCCATCCCATCCAAGACAATTCTCCCTGGGCCAAAGAACTCCAAACCCATAGCCACTCAATTTTGCCAGGGTTCAGTTTCATACCAGTTGCTCGCCATCCAGCCCCTAACAGCCTCCAGACACTATGAGAGGGAAGACACGACATCGCTTAACTCACCACAGACGGAGGCATACAGCTGAGTATCATCAGCATATTATATATTATCACATTGACCTGATGTTGCCTTTAAGTTTCCATACATATTTTTTCCCCATGCGTTGATCCTAAATTCAGATGTCACTCAGCACACATATGTATATGCTGGTTAACAAATCCAATTACTTTACAAAGTTTAAAAAAACACATGCAGGCAGTTCTTTAAGGAACTTAGAAAGATGTCCAGCTGTATTACTTTTCTGAATGGCATAATAAACTGAATAAGAATCCATCTACAACCTATTCAATGAAGACAAATCGAGCAACCAAAAGGTTTTAACAGGCCAAATTTCATCTAGTGTTATCTAATTATCTAATTGCATTAACCTTACACATATAATAATTTGTTCTGAAACTATATAATTTGCCAGGGTTTAAAATCTTTAAGCACAACACAAAATAAAAACCAAGAAGCATCCTTTAGAGAAAGAAACTGAGTATCAGCTCAGAAAATATTTGACTCAACTTACATTATTTCTGGAGTGTAGGTATGCCTGATTTTATTCCCACTCAGAAAAACTAGAGGTTTTTTTTGAAAACAAACAACTAACTATACTTGTATCTTTACAGTTTCTTACAATAAAGGGTTGTTTGAATGAAATTAATCCATTAATAAAGGCATAAAATTTGCCAAATGTCATAAAAATTAATATAGTTTAAATCACATACATTTATAAATTATGCTGTAAAAATGTTTATAACAGTTAGATTTTTCACATTTCAAGATATTACATACAGAAAATTCATTATGAAGTGATAAGGTACACATACACATTTGAGCAGGAACCTTTAAAATGACATGGTTTTTTTACCAAAGCAATGCTGGCTAAGTCTACTTCCATGTTATTCCTAATCATGCTTTGCTAGCACAATTAGGTTGAAGTCCCCCACAGGTATCTGTTTGATGTCAGTCCTACTACACTAACAGAAAAAGATAAATGTTCCCATTAACAAACAAGCTATGATTCCATGCCTGTCAAGACCACTACCTGCTCTCTGCATTGGTGATGGACCCAGAAATCAGCCTTTTTTTTCCTAGAGATAATAAAACAGGCAAAGAGATTATAGGAATACAAATTAGATTTGTTTTCTATCATTATATCACTTCCACCCCCACATCTACAAGGGATTGATGAAGTATTTGTCACTGTTTTCTCAATGTAACCTTGTTGATTTTCATGAGACTGCACCTCCTTGGAAATAACAAATGAACATCTGGGAGTGATTTTAGAAATATCACTATCTACTTTCAAGAAGTGCTTCTTCCAGCAACAGCTAGTATGCCAGCTGAATGAGAATAAGTCAGTCATAGTATCCCTATATTGGTTATTCCCTAAAGTCAGAATTGAAAAAAATAGCAACAGACACTGAATGTGTCTCTGCAAAGAAACGGAAGCTGACCATCTAATTATTTGCTGAAAAAAGATCACTGACTACAAACAATGGTATGACAAAAATAGCAACAACAGTCTACTGGAATATTTGCAAGGAATAACATTCACCTGCAAGCTAGAACTGGCAGGACCACGAAATAGACAAAGTAATAAAAAATGAAAAAACTAAAGTGTTTTAGGACTTTGGAGTTTAGACAAACAAGTGCCTGCTACGTAACACTCAAAATTTAACAACTGTGATAAGAAAGACCAAAAAAAACCTCTGGATAATGAACATAACAAAACCAGGAGCCAGCAAAAGAGAAAGAACTGGAGAAAATCACAGAATACAAAGAACTGCAAATAGAAGTGAACTGGGAGGAGGGGGAAACAAAGATAGCACCAATAGTAATAGGTGCTTGGATGCAATCCCAAAACATCTGGCGCAGCCTTGAACACCATTGGCATTGACAAAATCACCAACAGTCAATTGCAAAAAGCAGATTTAATTGGAACAGCTTAATCCTATAATAATTTTAATACCATAAGGGACGCCTGCCTATCCCAGGTTCTTGGGAAGTACTTGATAAGTGAATAAAAATGCCAAACCCAGTCAAAACATCTACTGTTTGATGAACCGTAATAAAAAATGTTACAAAATTAAAATAATGTGGCATTTCCAAATGCAAACTGATGAAGTTCTTAAACCATCAGATTTAACTGTGGTTGAAAAGAATAAAGTCTGAATAATTGATATGGGACTATCAGGAGACAGTAAAATAGAAGACAAAGAATTGGAGAAGATAAAAAAGAGTGGAGATCTGAAAATCAAATTTGAAAGTTAATTGCACAAACCAGTCATGGTAATCCCAGTGAACCTGGGTCTAACACCAAAAAATCTTGGGCAGCACTGAGAAAATCTGTGCATTGACAAAATTTCTATTTGTCAATCACATAAAGCCAATTACAACCACACATTCCTAAATCCTAGGTTCTTGGAAAGAATTTAAGGCATATGAAGGTCAACACACCAGCTAAAGAACTGTCACTGTAATTTCACATTGCTGTGTATCTAATAATAATAACTGCAGACTTTAGAATTGTAATCTTGTTATTTTCATCAAATAGTTTTTAAGTCAATATGACAATCTAAAACCTTCTAGACTTGATTCATCATCAAACTAATGTAGTTCAGGCTTTGAAATTCAGTCAAAAGTTTTTCTAAAGATGTATATAAAATTATTTTAACACATCAAAATAAATTTGTAATTGATATAATTTTAAAGAGTTACATGTATCACACTTGAAATTAATGTCTTTGGAAATTATATTTTGTACATTACTTCACTGAAAGTTTGTGGTTTAACAGGGTATACATTTATACATTATTAGATACTTCTCGTTCTTTCATAATACTTTCATCTTGTCTATGCTTCATGCTTGAGTCATGAAGATTAGAGTTGACTCTCAATTACACAAAGTCTTTCTCTAAAGATGACAGTCCAAATACAGTAGAGATAAAATACATCAAGGTCTGAAATAGGTCCGTTCAGCCTCAGTGCTGCTTCATCACAAAATGATATAATTCACTGATGCCTCTGCCTAGCCTAACATATGTTCTATTCACAGCCTGCGTCATTCTTCATTTGTAATTATTTCTTTTTTTTAACCTATCTTGTAATACTTTGCTTGACTGAAGACAAATACTGAAAAGCAAAAGAAGTATTATCATATGATGACCTGTTCCAGGGTATTAAACTCCTGTCAAGGTTTGATTTTAACATGGGGTATCAATGACAGTACATCAATTCAAGTATCATGTCCTGAATTAGACTATATTAATTATCACTTGTGTGCAGTATGCATGAAAGTGCAGTTTCATTGACTAAAAAGATTTGACTGAATAAAAATCCATTTCTCATTTGGTTGCTTATGGATAAAGACATTTGCTCTGTTTGCCTTGGACTGCTCTTTATTAAATATAATATGATTATTTAAATAAATCATCTCACTAAACAACATATTGGAAACTACAAGTAAATTGAAATAAATGAAATGGATGGTAAAATAAGTTCTAAACTATATGTAATCCAAATAATATAAACACAATTCTAATTGTGAATGAGGTGGCTGGATGGAGTCACTGAAGCAGTGGGCGTGAGCTTGGGTGGACTCCAGAGGATGGTGGAGGACAGG
>JANHFP010004549.1:57357-68952 GCA_032468135.1 Calamaria suluensis | reverse complement strand
GGTCTGAAACTATCCTGACCGGAGTTAACTTTGACAAAGGGCACCCCTCCAAAATAAATAAATAAATAAACCCCAACCCCACACCAGCGAGAGGCGACTAGGGGGAGAAAGGCGAAAAGCCTTGTTCAACCTTGGCGTTCCCGTCGCCTGCAGTTGCTTCGGGGAAGGACGCGGGGAGAGAAAATAGTCCCTCTTTCCCAGGCCGGCCAACCGGGGCCCTTTTCACTGTCTTCGCATGCTAAGAGAAGCCTCCCACCCCCACCCCGAAAGCCTCGCTTAGAGAAGTCACGCAGCTGCCAGCCCAACCCCGCAGCTCGCCTACACTCGGGGGCATGTAAGCGAATGGTGCAAGAATCCGCCGGTCGTATGACTGCATGTGACTCTCCGCGTTGCAGCAGGGAAATAGACGAAGCTAAGCCGAAAAGAATCCCGGCTGCGTGGAAAACGCGGACTGGATTTCTGCCCGTTTGACGGGTGTGTGTGAGAAAGAGGTGGGCGGGAATGGGCTCCTGGGTAAAGGGAGGACGGTAGAGCCATTCAATGTGGAGCAGTCGAGAACAAGTTCGAAGGAAGCTTGGCTTTTGGGACATGGCAAACCAATTAAAATCCTGGAAGCCATACGCAGTTGTTGTTGGTTTTTTTGTTGGTTTTTTTACAACGTATACAGAAGAGCGAAGGGGTCCCACCTTTTACCCAAAGCTTTCTCCTTTCTCCATGTTTTGGCTGGGTTGCGTTCAGCCTGGCCGAAGACTATGATCTAATGCCTTTTCCGTCTTCGCAGATAATTGCAGCCTTGCAAAAAAAAGTTGTTAGACGGCAGGATGTGTGGGCGCTCAGCGATTTTGCTGTAGCAGAGCAGGCTGAAGAATTGCCGAGTCCTGGGAAATATTCAGAGGATGAATTTGGGGGGTTTTTTTAATTTTTTTTTTTCCTTTCCTGATGAGTAAATTTAACCACTTATTATATTTATCAATACCAGGACGCGTTGGTTCGTTTCATCGAAGATTTATATATGTGTAGTAAAGGTACCGCTGCACTGGCTGAGGATTCTTAATGAAGGTTTAAGTAATACCCACCAAGTCAAATGTTGCCATTTATTTAAAGCTGGCATAAATTTGCATACACGTAGTTGGTTGTTTTGGCTCAGCACAAGTACCCCAAAGAGGCTGTCGGTTTCTTTTGTTTTTTATATTGTTATTTATGCTTGCCTCCTCTGAACTAAGTCACATTGAGGTGAATAAAGTAATAACCTAGATGTGCTAATCAGTGCAATTAAACCGGTCAGAGCTCGCTTTTTCCCAATTTAATCGAAGTGTAAAGTAAAGAAAATAAGGGTGCTTATCTTACTACCTGTGGGCCTTGCAGATTATTGGGCTGGCTTTTCTTGAATCCACCACCCCAGACAGGTAATTGGGGCAATACAAAAATAGTGACACCTTTTAGGAAAAGAATTTGGAACCAAACAAGTCACCAGAGGGGATGATTGCTGTGGCTGTTCTCACAACACACTTGATGCCCAGTTGCTGAATTAGCCCATTTGTGGGGTTCCTGTCTGTGAGAAAAAGTCTAATTAAAAAAAACCAGATTTATTACAGATATATCATAAGCTTTTGCAAAAGGGTTCTTCTCAAGAAAGAGAGAGAGAACATCTTACAAGTCTAGATATGTGGTTTAAATTAAGCACGTAAGACAATGAGCCATAACTAGCACACAAAGCTTTTCATGGTCATGGAAAACGACAATTCCTAATGTCTATAGGACCTGGACAATTGTGTGGTATGAACTGTAGGTAGTTAGCACTCACCCTCTCCTAGAAGAGTGAAGTATTTTAAGAAATATTAAAAAAGACAGAATATTATATTTCCCTGGGTGGGAAAAACATGTTTTTAGACAGGAAACTGACTCACTCTTAATAGCCCACAGTAGAGGTCAGCACTTAAGAGGTAAAGAGATGGCAAATGCCCTCAACCAAGATTCAACAAAGGTAGGATTAAGCCCTCAGCATCCCATATGCAAAACAATAGGACCTATCTAGTCAACAGAAACTAACCACATGATACAGAAATTCATGGCAAGACTCAAGCAAGCTTGGGAGACAGCCTACAGAGTTAGCCAAGATCCCACCCCTTGGAGTCTCACAACCAATCAGGATACATTTCTTATACAGGAAAGGGAAACACCAAGGTGTTAAACTCAGGTGTTAACACTAAGGTGTTAAACTCAGAAACTCAAGCATCTCTCTGGCCATTTGAATCTTCACGTTGAAGCATGTGATCCCTTTTCTGCTCAGGAACACAAGCCATGTGAACCTGACCACCATTAAACCAAATTTTCCAAACAGTCTCCATGTTTTCAGTGTCAGTTTCCCCACTTGGAGCAGAACCCCCCATGGATATTTTTTTTCTTCCAACAGAACAGGGGTCCTCTACCTTATTGCTGACTGTGATGCTGCTCTCCTGGGTACACAGAATGTTATATGGGAGGGCCTTGATAAGGATTCCAGGCCTGTGTACAGTGTATATGATTGGGGGGGGGAGGGAAGGTTTTCAAGAATAGACTTCTTCCAAGGCTGCTTTCCTGCTGGATAAAATCTCACAGGGAATGGAAGTCATTGAGATGGGCTGAAAAGCCAGCTGTTTGTTCAAGAAATCGTTAAAAGGTCTGCTAAGAGGGTGGGGGAGGGATTGGACCGATTCTAGAAAGGGTCAATGCTGCATCAGCAGGGGGGAAAAAGATCACTCAGAATCACCTTCCTGCAAGCTGTGTGTTTGTTCTGCTACTTGGAAATCTGCTCTTATACATCTATTACATTAGGACTCATTATCAATTCAGAGATGCAAAAAATTATATCAGAATTAATCTTGGCAGGAGAGAGAGAGAGAATCCCAAGCAAAATCACCACCATCACTTTTAAGAAATTCCTCGGAGATGTAAAGAGTATAAAAGTCCTACAACACCATTTGGGCTTTAAATTCAGGACTGGTATACAGTGAATTAGACTGATGGAATGTTCAGAATCTTGGTTTGCCAGAGTTGACAAGGGGATTAATCTGCCCCTCCAGGTCAGAATCGCCTGGCTCTGCGTGCTTGTAGTTGTTAGGAATGATACTGCGTGATAAATTCGTTCAGGTAAAGTGGACATTTTTGTCAACTGGGAGTACATTCTTTCTGATACAATGGTGGACTCTGCCATGGCATCAAATCCCATATCTTATACTCTATGCAGAATAAGGAAATGGAAGAGATTATCGTAAAATGTGCACATTTTTCTGTGTGTTGACTATTAAAAGAAATACACACAATAGGGCATTACGTGCACTGCATTCCTCACTTGCTCGAGAGACAGATAACATATGTTGAGTAATTGACTGTAAAATGAAAACATTTTATAAATTTTAAAAAAATGATTCTTGAATCAAAATTTAGGAAACATAAGCAGTCAGCCACCACTACTTTAGAAATTCATTGGAAAAGCCAGCCCAACTCGCAGAAGCTGATATATAGAAATGTTACTATATTGTATGATGTTGTGAGGAAATTATCTGACTAAAATGGTCTGAATTTTGACCACTTTAATATTAGCATGCTACTCAAGAGTTGGACACAGTGGCTCAGTGGCTAAGATGCTGAGCTTGTCGATCAAAAGGTTCAGCGGTTCGAATCCCTAGTGCCGCATAACGGGATGAGCTCCCATTTCTTATTCCAGCTTCTGCCAACCTAGCAGTTCGAAAGCACCTAAAAAATGCAAGTAGAAAAATAGGGACCCCCTTTGGTGGGAAGGTAACAGCGTTCCATGCACCTATGGTGTTTAGTCATGCTGGCCACATGACCATGGAGATGTCTTCGGACAGCGCTGGCTCTTCGGTTTTGAAACGGAGATGAGCACCACTCCCTAGAGTCAGAAACGACTAGCGCATATGTGCAAGGTGAACCTTTACCTTACTTATGAGTTAAGAAGCCAAGCTACACATAACCAGGAGTTACAAAATTGGTGGAAGATTGATTGAATCAGGTCTGCAGGTGCACAATGCCCAGGTACAAATTACATTCAATTTAGAGCTGCTATCCACAAGAAGATAAAGCACAGAGGTTCGACCACTCTGTTTCTCCTCTATAGGTAATTACAACAGAATGGAAAGTAATCTGCTGCAGGATTTATGGATTTTCAGACCTGCATCGCAGCTTTAGTCCCAATCTAAGAGACCTCAGCTGCCTTTAATAAAATAAATGTTTGGAGATCCACTGACAGTTCTGCAAAGCAGACTAAATTACGAAACCACAAGGAAGATTAGAACTATACTTCATTGAGATGAGCTATGGAAACAAAAACCTTATCTTATTTTCCATTGAATCATGAAGGAGTTTGACTTGAGGTACTTCCCATTACTATTTTGCTTTCCTGACTTAAGGGATGTTTCAGCCCTCTTTGCCTATTTCCATGAATATGTTATATATGCTGTAATATGTTTATCGGCTGTTGAAATGAGCATCAACTATTTTCAAGAACCTTGTTAACAACGCAATGGTTAGATACTATAAAGACTTGAAATCTTAAACTGCTTTTCCAGAAGCCTTTTAAATCTACCTACTTGGTCCTATTCCCTGCTTTGGAATAGCTGATAGAGGAGATCAACTCTCACTGTTCTTTAGAAAGCCAGATCCTAAAGATGAAACTCAAATACTTTGGCCACCTAATGAGTAGGAAGGACTCACTGGAAAAGAGCCTGATGCTGGGAAACATTGAGGGCCAAAGAAGAAGGGGACCATAGAGAACGAGATGGTTGGATGAAATCACTGAAGCAGTAGGCGTGAGCTTAGGTGGACTCCAGAGGATGGTGGAGGACAAGAAGGCCTGGAGGAACGTTGTCCATGAGGTTGTGTTGGGTCGGACACAACTTCACAACTAACAACAACAAAAATTACTGCTGACATCACATATCTTGCAGATGATACCTTCCCTTAAAGTAAGTGTGTGTGTGAGAGAGAGAGAAAGAGAGAGAGTGATCATTTGTGCTGACTTTTTAGAGATTAAAAAGGAAATAATTTCTGTAATGCAAACTCCTGGCCATATAGCATAGAGGCATATGTCTACAGGATACAGTTATTTCTTACCCTCTTAGATAGATAAACCAGTAGCCAAAGAAATAAATACAATCAAAGTTTAATTAAAAATGAACAGCATAGGAAAGGTATCAGGCCCCAAACCAAGAATAACATGTGATTCTTCCAAGATGAGTTCTTGTTGTTTTACATCTACAGACAAATTCTTGCCAAACTGAACACTCTACTATCTATATTTACAATGTACTCTGTGAATCTTTAGGCCGTCTTCACCCTCTTTCTCACACATATTGGAACTGAGTTGCTTCTTACTCCTCTGAAGTATACCTCTCGGGAATCCACCTCCTTACTACCTTCTATCACAAAAGGAAGGGAATACAGAGTAGTGTGATGCTCCAAATGGATCGGAAGCTGCCACTAGGTTGACTGCTGTCAATAGACAGGATACAGAATTCCAGTGTTTAGATCTTCCTACATATTCTGCTAAAGGCTCAGTGGTTAAAGATGCTGAGCTTGTCAGGGTTGCCTGGGTTCGAGACCCAGTCACCATGCAATGGCATGAGCTCCTGTTCCTTGTCCTAGCTCCTGACTACCTAGCAGTTTGAAAGCATGCAAATGTGAATAAATAAATAAGTACCACTTCAGTGGGAAAGTAACAGGATTCCATGTGTCTTTGGCGTATAGCCATGTTGGCCACATGACCAACATAGCTATACAAGGGTGAAATGCTACCTGTTTGGACAGGTTTTCCCAAACTGGTAGTCAATGCTGCAGGTTCTAGTGAACCAGTGTTTCCGATGATCAGCTGTGATATGTGATTTAGATTAGCTAGAATTGTCGGATTTTCTGCTTTCTAGCTAATCTAAATCGTGTGGCATAACTGATTTCCCCCTCTCACTGTTTTTTTTGAAATATTTTTTATTGAAATTTAACACAAAACTTGCATGACATATACATAACTTACAGTTTAAAAACCTACAATAACAAATACAACAAGAAAAAACAACCATGAAATACACAGAGACAAAAACTCGATGTTTGTAACACCTATACATACTATAACGTATATACAAGCTTTCCCCTCTCACTGTTCTACTTAACTTTGCAGACTTGGAAAGCTTAAAAATATTCCTTTTTTAGCACTGTGCGGTCGCACCTCAGGCAAAGTGCACGCTCAGTAGCAGACTCACAGAACCAGTAGCAGACATCAGGGGACTTCACCGCTGTAGCTATACCATATTGAAGAACCAAAAATGTCTTCAGACAACCCTGGTTCCCTCGCCCAAAAATACAGAGATCAGCACAGTGCCCTAGAATTGGATATGACTGGACAAGGAAGTCTTTACCGTTTACTTATTCTGAAATATAAACAGGCTGTAATGGTATGTGGTAATGACCTTGGGAGGCAGGGCAGAAAGAGGCAACCAAAGAAATGGTCAAACCAAAAGTCAACTTAGCTCACAGCAAGAACATGGATGGAGCAGCCGGATCAGAAGAGACCATCAACCCCCAGTTTCTTGGGCAGTAAAGGGAACGAGGCGGGGGAAAGAAGCAATTTCAGACTTGCAAGTGTCTGTTAAAGTAACCTTACAATACACACAAAATTTACGAATGTGCAGAGAGTGGAAGACTCTCTATGGAACTGAAAGGGAAGGGAGAAGCAGACTACTATCAAGTGTGGAAAAAGTGATATAAATGGATACAGAATAAGTACCGAATTAAAATTGAATAAGATAAGTAGGTTATAGAACATATACTTATCGATGGAAAGTATTAGATATTAATGTAACTTAGAAAAAGGTGAAGAAAAAGATACTGATGTTAACATTGTATATAGAAAGATTGTAATATGTAGATGTTAATGTGTATAATATCTTTTTCAATATAATTATTGCATATTACTGTTTTTGTTTGGTGTCTATAGGTTGTATAGGTTGTTGTAGTGTATGTTAGTCTGTCTTGATGGTGTTATTATTTTATGTAAAATTTAATAAAGATTTTTTTTTTAAAAAAGTAACCTTACAATAAAGCAGAATCATGGCCACGTTTCCTGTCTAGTCTATCTCACGAGGCTGGCAAAAGTTCAACCTGAGATACCTACCTTATACAGAGAAACAGAAACAAGAAACTGAAGTTTAACTAGCATAAAACAGATAAATAAAGATCAAGCCTCTAATGTAGTTTCCTGGCTAGATGTGTTTACCAGTCCCTTGGAGAAAAACAGATTCATGAAAGAAAAATACCTTGCTTGCTTTTCTAGTTTTTCCAGTTTCTTGTAGATTGCAGCCTTTAATTGGAGGCTCAGAAGAACAACACTAGTTATTTTCCTATTTCTGGTACCTAGCTTCTACCTTTGTTCCAAAGGGACCATAACTTAAGTATATCCACAAAGGGAATGGAGGAAATCTTGAGTGTATGTAATTCAGAGTATGGGCATCACTTTCGTGAAGATGTGGTTTCAGTATCTGAAAGAAGGGACAATGTGTTCCGCATCTGACATGATGTTCTGTACATCTGAACTGAACACAAGCTGCCTTGATCACCTTGATTTTCTATGATAAAAAGAGACTAGTAAAACACTTTTAGGGACGTGTTGGCTCAGTGGGTAAGACAGCTGAGCTTGTCGATCGGAGGGTCGGCGGTTCAGCGGTTTGAATCCCTCATGCCGCATAACGGGGTGAGCTCCCGTTATCCCAGCTTCTGCCTACCTAGCAGTTTCGAAAGCACCTGAAAAATGCAAGTAGGAAAAAAGGGACCATCTTTGGTGGGAAGGTAACAGCGTTCCATGCGCCTTTTGGCATTTATCCATGCTGGTCACATGACCACGGAGACGTCTTTGGACAGTGCTGGCTCTTCGTCTTTGAAACGGAAATGAGCACCGTCCCCTAGAGTCAGAAACGACTAGCACATATGTGCGAGGGAAACCTTTACCTAAAACATTTTTATAGATGTTCATGGGACACCACAGAGAAATTTCCCGACATTTAGAACAATTGATCAGTGGAACAACTTGCCTCTAGAAGTTGTGAATGTTCCGACACTGGAAGTTTTTAACAAGATGTTGGATAACCATTTTTCTTGCCTGGGCAAGGGGTTGGACTAGAAAACCTCCAAGGTCCTTTCCAACTCTGCTATTCTATTCTATTCTATATTCATTCTATAAGTTAAAGCAGTTTTTTTTAAAAAAATGGAGAAAGGAAGAATTTAACAGTTAATCAGGTGCTCATGGATTCATTTTTTCCCCCAATCTCAGCAACTTTAAGACGTGTGGACTTCATGCTGGTTTGGGAATTCTGAAAGTTGAAGTTCACACATCCTAATGTTGTGTGGCTGAGAAACATCACACTGAATGTCAGAGAAGATGAAATTCTTGAGAGCACCCCCTACCAGAGGGGTGCAGGCCACCTGTAAGATGAGAAGCCATAATTTATGGCACCCACACAAAGACCTCCTGGGACAGTCTCAGCATTTTTGTCGGTTTTTAATAATGGAGAAGACAGCCTACGGTACTTGAGGTATCTTAGTAAAAACAGCCTTCCTCTCTTGCAGCTGCTACACATGTATGTTAATTTAAAGCCAATTATCACTTCTGTTTGTTCTGCACAGTCAGTCCAGCTATATGACTGCAGAAAGAATTGAAGTGGTGCTGTTTTTTAATTACACTGGGGGGGAAATGAAACGTTCTGCCTCTCAGAGTACAATGCTGGTTCCATCAAAAACATGAATGGTTATTATTTCTTTAAAAATCACATGGCCTCCGTTCTTTCTATTTGATTAGCTAAATTGGTTTATGTATCTATACATGCAATTCTATGAAATTTCAAAAGCCACCCATCATGCAGGTGGCATGGTTCTCATTTTCAGTCATGAGCCATCATCTTTGCTGCTACGGAAAGATAAAGAATGAACATCTTCATTATCCTATGTGGTGCAAACAGCAGCACATTTGAAATAATTGTTAAAGCATCCATATTTAGTTTATATTATGCATCAGAAAGATTTTGTATGTTGCGTTCTGCTTGTAATCCTGCATCCAAGGTCAAGAGCACCATTCATGATATAAATCTGATTTACATTCCAGCGTCTAAAGCATGAGGTGAAATTTCCAGAGTTATGTGTCACTTCAATTTTAATGTCTGCTCAGATTCAGAGCTAAAACAATTGCTACCAACATGACTTCCATTGAGGACCTGTATACTGCACAAGTCAAAAAGAGGGCTGTGAAAATATTTACAGATCCTTCACATCCTAGACATAAATTGTCCAATCCTCAAAATGACACTATAGAGCACTGCATATCAGAGCAAGACAGAAGAACAGTTTTTCCCCCAACACCATCACTCTGCTAATCAAATAATTCCCTCAACACTGTCAAACTAATTACTAAGTTTTCATTACTATTAATCTTCTCATTGTGTCTATCACCCATCTCTTCTGACTTAGGACTGTATGACTGTAACCTTGTTGCTGGTAGTATCCCTAAGATTTATATTGACTGTTTCCTAATATGATTTGCTTGCTTATTTGTACCCTATGACTATCATCAAGAGTCTCAACATATCATGGCAACCAAAACTGGATGCAATATTCAAAGTATGGTCTTACCAGGGCATTATAAAGTGGTACTAACACTTTCCATGAACTTAATTATACCTATTAATGCAGACTAGGACTGTGTTGGCTTTTTGGCAGCTGCAGCACACTGCACTGATCGTCTACGAAGACTCCCTCTTGCAGTTACTACTATTCTGTAACTAAGCATTTGGTTTTTCTTGCTTAAATGTAAAACTATGTTTTTTTTCACTACTGAACTTCATTTTGTTAGATGGAACCAATGTTCAAATCTGTTGAGATCCTTCAGTATCTTGAGCCTGTCTTCTGGAGTCTTGGCTGCCAGCTTGGTATCATGTGAAAAATTGATGAGTTCCCCTTCTATCCTGATGAAGATATTGAAGAGAACTGTGCCTAAGACAGAACCTTGAGGTACCCCATTGCATACACCCCTCTATATAAATGCAGTTCCATTAAGGACAATGCATTAAGTGCAATTGGTCAGCCAGTTATCAATTCATTTACTGGTGATGCTGTCTAACCCACATTTTCTATCTTATTAAGCAATAGATTGTGGTCTATTTTATCAAATGCCTTACTGAAGTCCAAGTAAATTGTATCCATCACTTTTCTTTGGTCCACTAATTTTGTTACATTGTCAAATAATGCAATTAGATTTCTCTGGCATGATCTGTTTTTGACAAACCTATGTTGGCTTCTGATTATGACTTTGTTTGCCTCTAGATGTTTGCAGATTCGTTGATTGATTATCTTTTCCAGAAACTTCCCAGTATTGATTTCAGGTTGATAAGTCTAGTTTCCTGGATCCATTTTTAATTTTTTTTTGAAGATGGGAACTATATCAGTCCATTTCCAGTCATCTATTACTTCCTCAATGATCTGGAATATTTGAAAAATATAGTTCAGTGGCTCTACCAGTTCTTTCAGAACCTTGTGCTATAATCCATCTGTTCCTGGTGATTTGAACTCATCATGAATAGGTGTTTTATATTCTGCATTATATAATTTTGTTTTTGATATGTCAGACTGTTTTCCTTTTGTATAAAGACAGATGCAAAAAATGAGTTAAGCAGTTCTCTTTTGTCCCTGCTACTCATCACCTTCTTGCCATATTCTCCTATTTATGTATCAATCATTTCCTTGACTTTTTTTCTTGTTTTTTACATGTTGAAAAAAGCTTTCTTTGTTATTTTTGACTCTGTTGAAAGCCTTAGTTCATTTTGAGCCTTAGCTTTCCTGACGTTTTGCAGGTTTGGGCTAGTTGCTGATATTCTGCCTTAGTTATGTGCCCCTGTTTTCACTTTTTATACTTGTCCTTTTTGTCTTTCAGTTTATCAAACAGTTATTTGTGCATCCATGCTGGTTTCTTTTGAGATCTCTTATTTTTCTTCTTCACTGAATTTGTGCTAGACTGGGCTTTTTTAAATAATCTCACTTTTTAAAGTTTCCCAAGCTTCTTTGGTTGTCTTCCCCTTGAGGATTCTTATCCATGGAATCCTCCCCAAGCTCTTGCTAAATATATTGAAATTAGCTCTCTTAAAGCCTAGTTTAAGAGTCTCTGCTCCTTGACTTTGTTCTATTGCTTGTACTTGCATACTTTTGAATTTCAATAAATTGCATGGTCACTCCCCTATAGGGTTCCTGTAACTTCAATGCCTTCTATCATTTCATCTTCTTTAGTAAAAAATTAGTCCAGAATGACTGACTCTCTAGTTCCTTTATTTAGTTTTTTGAGAGATGGAGTTGTCTGCTAGGTTTGTCAGGAATTCATTTGCTCTTCCTCTAGATGCAGAGGTTTTTCTCCCAGTTGATGTCAGAGTAATTAAAGTCCCCCATTATTATTTATTTATTTATTTATTTTATCCAATTTATATACCGCCCCTCTCCCTGCGCACTTGGGGCGGTTTACAGCCAATCAACTTAAAACCCAACAAAGACAAAAATTAAGATAACTATTAAATG
>JANHFP010004549.1:25598-35606 GCA_032468135.1 Calamaria suluensis | reverse complement strand
GAGGGGCACAAGGCCCAAATAAATAGGAAGGTAAATAAATAAGTAAGTAAATAAATAATTAGCTAACTAAATAAATATTTAAGTAAATAAATAATAAGTAAGTAAAACAAAGTAAAATAAAATAAAATAAATTAAAACAATGAAGTCTTCCAGGCCGACAAGATGCAGAGGGCCCCCCAAGATGGTGTAATGTAAAGGGCCCATGTACTTCGATGTAGGGAAGTCCTCGTGGGTGAGGCTTAATTCTTAAAAAGAAGAATAGGTTTCTTTTAATGGGCCTACTACAAGTGGAAAATGTGCAACTTTGCCACAGTTACGTACATGGGCAATACATGGTGTGTGTTTTTTCCTCAACTTTGGGGTTTCCTGGGTAGTTTTAGGGTTGTGTTGCAAGACTAGAATAACCTCAGATGTGTTGTGGCAGAAACCAATGGGTGCTGCATCAAAATCTTGCAGTTCTCAGGGTGGGTGAGTCACTCTTCATTCTGTTTCCTAATTTATTCTAAGGAATAACAATTTCACTGTTCGATTCGTCTGCCTGCCCCTAAAAGAGAGACATATTCACCCTGTGACAATAAAATGTCTGCTCAGTCCACAGACAGCAGTTAAAGGTTTTTCCAAATATTATGGAAAATTTACTTTGCCCTCAAATTCATTGATCCATTTTGTATTTCTGTATTTCCAAATATCATGGAAAATTTACTTTGCCCTCAAATTCATTGATCCATTTTGTATTTCTGTGGAATCTGTTGTTCTGGGCGAAATAAAGACCTGTGTCCCCAACCTCTAATTCAGGGGTGTCAAACTCGGGGCCCGGGGGGCGCATCCGGCCCTCGGGGTGCTTAGATCTGACCTTTGGGGCTGCCCTGGAAACAGCAAAGAACCAGCCTGCAGTGCCTGTGCCAGTGAAAACGGAGCTCTGGAGGGTCGCATGAGACCCTTGCAGGCTCCTTTTTCAGCTGTGACGGTCTCCTGCAGCCCTCTGCCAGTGAAAATGGAGCTCGGGCAGCCCCCCATGCTCCATTTTCACTGGTGGAGGGCGGCAGGATACCATCACAGCTGAAAACGGAGCTCGGGAGCCAGTGGTGCTATTTAGCCTGTTATATCCGGTTCGGGTGAACTGGTAGCGGCGGCTGTGGAGTGCTCCACCCACCCACCCAGACATCACCATGTCCTGTTTTTGATGCTCTGCACATGTGCAGAAGGTCCTGTGCATGTTCCCATTTGCAAACCGGTAGCGAAGGTAAGTGAATATCACCCCTGTCAGGAGTCCATTTTCGCTGGCAGAGGACTCTGGCTACCACAGGCGCCCCTGACACGAGTGACATCAAGCTGGCCACGCCCACCCTAGTCACGCCCACCCCAGTCTCCGAGCTCAAACACAATCCTGATATGTCCCTCAACGAAATCGAGTTTGACACTCCAGCTCTAATTTATGTATTACAACATTTGGATTATATTTTTCTTATTTATTTATTTATTTTATTTATTTATTATTTATTTATTTAATTCGATTTTTATACCGCCCCTCTCCTTGCGGACTCGGGGCGGTGTACAGCCATAGTCAATTTAAAAACCCACAAGAGACAAAAATTAAAACAATTATTAAATAATTAAATGGCTATTACATTTAAAATTCAATTAAAATTCAATTAAAATTTACGTTAAAAATCCAATTAAAATATAAACAAACAAATTATTAAAACCCAATTAAAAACTAACCCAGGCCGGCAAGTCAAAAGAGGTAAGTTTTTAGCTCCCGACGAAAAGTTGGCAGATCCGGGAGCCTTCGTAGTGCAGGGGGGAGTTCATTCCAGAGGGACGGACCTGTCACAGAGAAGGCTCTTTTTCTGGGAGTCACCAATCGGCACATAGCAGCCGATGGGACCCCCACTAGACCCTCCCTGTGAGTGCGAACCGGTCGGGAGGAAGTAGGCAGCATGCGGTCCTTTAGGTACTGTGGTCCAATGATATGGGTTGCTTTAAAGATCATAGTCATGACTTTAAAGCAAACCCGGTACTCCACCGGCAACCAATGCAACTCACGCAGGAGCGGGGTCACTCGAGCAAATCGAGGTGACCCCATGACTATCCGCGCAGCCGCATTCTGCACCAGCTGGAGCCTCCGGATGCTCCCTGCAGGGAGCCCCATATAGAAATTATAGTCAAACAAGCTCCTTGCTTATTGATTCACATAGTCCTTACTCAACGACAGCAACTAGGACTGCTGCAACTGCAATCACTAAAAAGTGTGTGCTTTTTTCCCCCTGCTTATGAGTGCATGGATTAATGATGGGGTTCCAGATCTAATTAGATCATTGTTAATTGCTAAGGAAATAAAATACAGTATGCTTAATCTTGAATACGTATTATAATATTATGAACTATGGTGGTGCAGTGGTTAGAAGGCAGTACAGGCTACTTCTGCTGCCTGCCAGCTGCCTGAAATTTGATTCTCACCGGCTCAAGATTGACTCAGCCTTCCATCGTTTCAAGGTAGGTAAAATGAGATCTCAGATTGTTGGGGGCAATATGCTGACTCTGTAAACTGCTTGGAGATGGCAGTAAAGCACTGTGAAGTGGTATATAAGTCTAAGTGCTATTGCTATAATAGATGTGTTCCCCAAAGTATGTATATTTATATGTTAAAGACATACATTTTCTTAAATTTAAAACATTTATTAACTTTTATTTAATACATTTCAAAGATCTTAGAAATAGGTTAAATGATCTTAAAGCTCTCAACCTTAGTAGTATTTTTAAAAATCATAACCTTTAGCATAATTCTGGGTCTTGACAGAAAATTGCCAACAGCCTTGCATATCTTTTCCTACTTCTTAATCTTTCAGAATTATGGTTTCTGTTATCTTAGCATCTATAATAGATTCAATCAGTATATAGACCTGTGATGGTGAACCTATGGCAGGCGTCCCCAAGGTAGTACACAGAGGCCCAAGGTGGCACACAAAGCCATCTTTCTGGGCATCTTTCTGAGCTGTCGCTCAACTCACCTGCAGCTGCACATGCATGCATGCCCCAGCTGGTGTTCAGGCCTCCGGTGCGCATGCACACAATTCATTGGACCCAGCTGGTCTTCAGAGCTGTGCTGTGTATGAGTGCGCATTTGCACACAGTGCACGCATGCATAGATGACATTCACACACATGCATTGCGCACATGAAAACCATGTGCATGTGCAGATGGTGAGTTGTGTGTGCTGCACATGAGACGCCTGCAAAAGCCGTGTGCATGCCCAGATTGCATGCACAGTGCATAGGGGAGCCGCACGTGAGCACGGAGAGCATGCGTGCAGGCAAAACGTGCAAAGCATGTACCTGTTTGAGACTCGGTGAGTAAAAGGTTCGCCACCATGCAAACTAGATACATTTTCTTATATTTTCTATCATGCAGATACAGTTGTACTCTCCAATTTTAGTTTCAAAACAAAGTCACCGATAAGAAAATAAATCTGGCTGCTCACAACTTAATAATACACGTGCGTTAGAAGATCTTATCTACTTAAAGTAAGCTCAATTATATTAGTATATATTAATTATCATAATGCTATTTTTAGTTCTGAAACTGAAAGGCCAAGTGCCAAGCGAAAAGGTACTCTCAATATTCTGTATTAGTATTACACTGGACCCTCAGTTATTATTACACTGGTCCCTCAGTTTTCTATTAATTAATTCCTTAAAGATATATAATACCATGAAATATTTCCACTGTACAAAATCAGTCTGGTTACCTTAACCTTACCTCTGAAACAACTTCATGAGACATGAGCCTCTGGATAGCAGCTAGACACAGCTGAGTGATCTTTGGTTCTTTTGTTCCACAGCCCATTAGAAAAGGCTGAACCACTTCTGAGCTATTTTCTTTCAAAGCTTTGAAATTAAGAGAGAAAACAGAAGCAAGCAAATAAAAAAAAATCCAAATCAGGAATACTAAATATATCTTTATGATACAAATTGACATTTGATAACTTATTTAGACTACTACTCTATTTAATTCCGGCCTCTAAATTCCTGGCAGATAGATGGAGAAGAAATGGAGGCAGTGACAGATTTTATTTTCCTGGGCTCCAAGATCACTGCAGATGGGGACTGCAGCCAAGAAATTAAAAGACGCTTGCTCCTGGGGAGGAAAGCTGTGGCAAATCTAGAGAGCATTCTAAAAAGCAGAGACATCACTGGAGAAGAGGCTGATGCTGGGAAAGATTGAGGGCCAAAGAAGAAGAAGGCAGAGAAGGAGGTGGCTGGATGGAATCACTGAAGCAGTAGGCATGAGCTTGGGTGGACTCCAGAGGATGGTGGAGGACAGGAGCGCCTGGAGGAACATTGTCCATGGGGTCGTGATCGGTCGGACATGACTTTACAACTAACAACAACAAGAACCATCAAAGCAGAGCTTCTCCCAAGCAATCCAAATTCGAATCTGAACTCTCCCAAAGCTTTATTAGCATTTGAAATTATTCAGAGACAAAGACAAGGTGTCTCCTAATTGTGATGTATTACTCCTCCAGGAACTGGTGCAAGGAAGGTACTGGAGTGGAGAAAGGAAAAATAGAGGATTATAACTGACAGCTCATTGCAAATAATTTTAGCGGGACTCCCCACCACAAAGCTTTGAGGAGAGGTGCTAAAGTAATATATTGCAAGTTTTCCACTATTGAGTGCTGGAGTTTGTTTTTAACTCTCTATAAGTATTTAACTCTCTAACTCTGTAACTCTCTCTTTAGGAGCAGAAATATCAGGCATTTGGTTGCCAATGAAAAATTAGGAACAGGGGTCCTGCAAGATTTTCCGGAAAATCTTGGATGTTCATACGTTTCTTCTAGTGTGTCTCATTAGGCATCTCTCAATTCTTCTGTGTTTTCAACTGTTTGTGGTTAAACATAAGTAAGTATGTTGCGTACTTGGGCTTTGAATTTTGGTAAGGTTTCTTGGCAAACATACCTCTGTTTTGTTCAATATTTACATACAAATGGTTCCCCCACTCAAATGAAGACAGTGTAGAAGAAGCAAATAACTTCCTTTGTTTGGGGACTCACTTTTTTAAAAAAAACCCAGCAGTGCAGCTGTAATGGTATGTGGGAATGACCTTGCAGTCTGGGCAACAAATACAACCAACCATCAGATAAAAGGCAGCTTAGCCCACAGCAGGAATGTGGGCAGGGCAAGAAGCTTAGAAGAGACCCTGCCTGGTTTCTTGGACTGTTAAGGACACATGGGGGAGAGAAGTACTTTCAGATTTGCAAGGTTCTGTTAATGTAACATTTCAATAAAATAGAATCTGGTCATTTTTGCACTAGGCCTGACCTACCTAGTACAGCTGACAGCAGCTATCTTTCTGAAATTTTGCCAAATTCCTTGTTAGGTTCACTTCTCAGGAATGTTTTCAGAAGATGCTGGTCTTCTGAAGATGCTGGTGACTATAACAAACTTGAAATATCCTCAAAAAGAGAGGATATCTATCTAATAATTTTATTACCCAAAAGGTATATGCCATCCACAATGTCATATTTTACAATCATAAGCAGATTTCTTGATTGTCAGAGGGGATTCTCAAAAGAAAATCCATCCAATTCAATCAATAGATTAGAAAGTAACTAAGAATTCGCGTCTGTACATACACTTACCTTTGAAATTTGATAGATTCAGCCTTTGAACAATCTATTATTTCTTCTGAATTTTATTCAGTTGTCTGTAATTAGAAAAATATTCTTTTTATTTCCAGTGGACGTAAATGGGAAGCCCATATTGAATAACACAAGCACTTTGAAGTGGTCTGAAATAAATCAGGCTGTTTTGTACATCACTGAATAAATTTTCAGCTGAATGGTGAAATGGTTGCATGTTCCTATCGAAAAAAATCATTACTTTGTCATGCTCAGAATCAAATTATTTCACGAAGTACTCATGGCACTGAAAAAAAGTAAGGAAAGGCATTTTCCATGCACTAATTGCACTGCAATTGCAATTCAAGGACACATCCATTGAATTATATTGGCAATGATTCACCAACGCCACTTTCCATTCTATATTTCAAATAACCTATGATTCTGAAATTCATTTGTGGTCTCCCATCCAACTATTAACAAGGTCCAATCTTGTTAGCTTATTTCAGCCTAGACAAGGTTAGCCAGATGCTGCCACCTGGTGAATCACCGAAAACAAATTCTCACTCAATCTAATAAGAAAACAGTAACAAAATTAAAACATTACTCTGCCCAGTCAACCTCGTTGTTTTATGTTTGGGCTCAAAGTATGTTCTTTTTATGAATTTCCAATCAGTCATGAACAGAGAATGTGTACTGTACCAAAACTGAACAGCTGAACTGCTTTTATAAAGCTGATTTGGCCTGAAATCAAACTAAGGAGCAAGTCATTTCTAAAATGAAGCAATTATTGCCTCTTCTTTACAGCCAGTTAAATTCATCATTTAACCAATTAAAGATATACATATTTACACATACTGTTTCTGGTATTTGAAAAAAAATCATGAATGAAGATGATTGTTCATTATATATAGAAACTTCTGGCATTTTTTATTTTATTTTTTAAAAAAACCTGTCATTCAGTGTTTGAAGGAAAAGACATCCCTCTAAATTATTATCACTTTTTGAATCAGGCAAGATAGCAACGCAATTCAGCTTATGACTGTATTGCAACAGAAACTGGTAGAACTAGTTTATAATCAAGTGTTGTTCTTCAACCATGCTTAAATATATGAGCTTTTCCATGTTGCTGACTGAAAAGATTGCTTAAGATTTTTTTTTTAAGGATAGTTTGAAAGTACGGATGTTTCTTTGTCCAAAAAGTGTGTCCGATTTCTTTAAAAATTTGCATGAATGAGAGAACTCTTGCCATTCAGGCATTATTTGCCTGGAGCATGATGAAAAGTCACCCTTGAAAAAATAGTCTGGGAAAAAAAACAGATGCATTTAGGGTTGTTACAAATATGGTTTATTTTTCTGGACTACAAAAAGATTTGAATCCACAAAGATGGCTGCTTTCTTACAAAACTATTATCCCAATAAAGTCTGACAATTAAAATATATATTAAATTGTACGGACTAATTAATTAAAACCTGTTTAATGTAAAACCTGTTAAAATGATTCTGAAAAAAGTAGCTGCAGAGAAAACATTAAAGATAAGATTAATGCAAAAATGTTTACACATTTACTGAATAATATAACAGAACTAGCCAGAACAAAAAGGATGAAGGACTGAAGGACTATGGCAGATACAAACTGAGTACATGCGGCAATCCTAAAAAAAAATAAATTTATGCATGTATAGTTTTATGTTTATAGTTTTATGCAGCATGAAAAAAAATACTAGGGTATTCATTTTGTTTGGTATGTTACTCAGAAACTACTATGCTTTTTAATGGTTTTAGAGTATGGTACCTGCCACTGGGGGAGGGGGGGAATTGGCATGTGGTATCTTTTCTGGTAGGTTAATTTAATTGTGCTGAAAACTGATGTACAATGTTCCATCTTTAGCTTGGGCACAAAGATATTTGGAGTAAAACACACAAACAGTTTTCTGGAAAACTAGCTTTTTAAAATCATGTGTCCTTGGGGTCATGCATTTTATAATCTTGTCTGCCAACTATCTGCAAAATAAGTGAGGATATAATGCCCCAGTGAGTTTGAGCCAATATTTCTTATCAGGAGTCTTAAATTACACATGCACATCAGTTTAAGTGTGCATATATAAAAGAATAAATGAATAAGTGAGTTTGCCCTGTACTTTAGAATATGCATATGCATATCTATTTATATATGAAAACATTAAATAATAACTACATGAAGTTTAACATGTATAATTAGAGTTTGAATACTGAAAAGAAGAAAATCTAGAAGAAAATGTCAAAAAGGCTCAACAACTAAGATGTAGTATTCTCTTGGCAAGAGCTGATGGATTGCTTGGCCTGAATTTAGGTTACAATTATGTTATTCTCTTTTCTACAAAGATGAAATATATACCCTTTCTAGGAGTTTGCATAGAATTCCAATTTGTTGTTGTTACAGAATATAATGACCCTTGGGTATACACCTGATTTTCCTACTAGAATTACTTACCAATTTTCCCCACACTATCTGCTTCTAACCATGTAACAACTTTGACTTTTGTGGTATAGGAAAATGTGACTGAAATATACAAATGATTACACTGCACCTGAAGAATTTAGAGACATCCGAAAACAAAAGGCACAATTTAGCATAATGGAGCCATCAGTAAAGTGTCACTAAAAAATCAAACATAATTCTGTCATACTTCCAATTAAACCTACTTAAGCTATTCTTATAGTACAATCTTATTTCTATCGCTGTCCATTCTGAAGTCTTTCCAATTTAAGTGGGGCAAGTTTTCACATAATAACAAACAATTGCTTTCATAGTTGTAATTAATATTGCAGAGGTTGTAATCAAAGGTCATATTCTATGGTGGGGGAGGTGTCATGAAACACAATTAGCTCACCTGTGGTATTGTGGTAGATTTTTTTTTAATAGCACAATACAATTACTTTTAATAGTATCTCTTTTTGATCTGGGGAACTTGGTTTCTGGTTGTGCAAATGCTATAAACATATAATGACTTCAGCAAAGCATCTCACAAAATATCCTGTTATATATAAATTAACAATCTAGTAAATATCGGCTGAATGACATGGGAATTATGTAGACCTAAAATTGACTCAAATTGTAACCCAAGAATGTTAATAATGATTCCTTATCTAGCTGGAGGAAACTATAAATGGTGTGTCACATAAATCAATCCTGGGGCTTATTGCATTCTTTAATATTTTCATGAATGATTTGGGTGAAGAGGCAGTGAGAATGCATAGCAAATCTCCACATGACCCCAAAATTAGATGGAATGGCTAATAGCCTAGACTACTGAAATAAGATTCAAAAGATTTGGACAAATGGGCTGAAGATAAAAGTATGGAATTTAATGGAAACAAGTACAAAGTTATTCACTTAAGGGGAAAAAATAAAATGCACATGATAGGGAAAACTGGCTTAATAATAGTCCTTGGACAAAAGAAATAGGAACAGTTGTTAACTGAAACCTGAAGATTTGTCTACAAAGAAAGTAAATACAGCTTTAGGTTGCATCAATGGAAATACAATTTTCAAATCACAGGAAGTAATAATTCCACTTCATTTTGCTTTGGTCACACCCTGGCTCAGGTGATATGTCCATTCTAAGCATCATTCTTCATAAAAAAGAGCAATTGGAACAGGTTTCAAGAGCAGTGAAAATTAATAGAAACTAAGTCCTATGAGGAGAGATTAAAGGAGATGGGTTTGTTTTACCTTGAGATAAGATGACTAAGGGAGAATATTACAGCACTCTTCACATATTTGAAAGGATGTCATGTAGAAAAAAGGTCAAGATCTGTTCTCACTTACTCCAGAGAGCACAATATGGGGAAAATATTAAGTTATAGAGAGGCAATTCCGACTGAATGTCAGGGGAAAGAAATCTACCTAATAACAGCAATACAACAGTGAAACACCTCAAGAAAGGTGGTGGACTTTTCTTCACTAGATGTGTTTAAACAAAGAAAAACCCAGAAATTAAAATGGATTTCCTCACTGAAAAAGTTGGATTTAGCTGTCTAAAGGGTCCCTTCTAATGTAATAATTTCATGTTTTCAAGTTAATAGATAATTATATATTTTAAACTGTAAACTTAAAACCAAGATTTGCTGTTTATTATTTTTTCCCAATACAATTTTATTGATTTTCTTGGGGTAGGGAAAAGAGCAATGGGTATAGGAAGGGTTTTAAATCTTTTTTTTTTACAACAACTTGCTTTCCGGAGTTATATGGTTCATACATCATATATCACTGAATTGAGGCCTATGAACTTTGGTGCTGGAGAAGACTCATGCGAGTCCCTTGGACTGAAAGCAATCCAACCAGTCAGTCCTAGAGGAGATCAACCCTGACTGTTCTTTAGAAGGCCAAATCCTGAAGATGAAAC
>JANHFP010004549.1:6250-22442 GCA_032468135.1 Calamaria suluensis | reverse complement strand
TACCAGGATAATCAGAGAGAAGTGGATAATAATTGTTAGAACTCGTTCTCCTCGCCTCTCCCTCTCTCTCTCCCTCCCTCCCTCCCTCTCTCACTCCCCAGCCATGCTGGGCCTGATAGGCTCAGCCAGACGTGTATTTACCCATATCCGGGCTAGAGAGGAAAAGAAAAAAAAACTTTCATTTAGACTAAAAAAACAAAAAACAAAAAAACCCCAATAACTTTCACTATGAAACCACACAGCAGGAACAAGAATGGGCTGGAATGCATTCTTCAATTTCCAATCTCCATCAAGGACTTTGGGAGGAGACTTTTCTGTCATTAAAAAAAAAAAAAGCCCGTGCTGTCTGAGTGTGATTGCGCGAAAGAGTGTGTGTGTGTGCGCGCGCGCCCCTGGGAAAAAAAAATCATACTGGATTTTTCATCAAATAAATCTCTTTTCCCGTCCTTTAGGGCCACTTTTGAGTTTTCTTGCTCCTGTCAATTCCCACACCCTTATTTATTTTGCCCGTTTTTCTGGGGGGGGGGTTAAGGAACGGGGAGGGAGATGATTTGAGTCTCATCGATCATGGCCGCGCAAGTAGCAGCGGCTCCGATGAGTGCGAGCAACAGCAAGGTCAAAACCCAGAGTTTGACGGGTAACTTAAGCCAGGATCTTAACTCTGGGGTTCCCGCGGCTGGCACCGTCGGAGCTGCTGGCTCTGGCTCCCTCCTGGGGGCCGTAGATGGGACGAGCAGCAGCAGGCGGAATCATGTAGATCACCATCTTCTCCACCAAGATAATGAAGTGAACATGGCCAGTAATGCAACTTCTGCCGCCGCCGCCGCGGCTCCTCACAACGCTACCAGCAGCGGCCGCAGCTCTTCCTCGGAACTGGTTCTAAAAGAGCCTGGAAGCGCGTCGGGCTTATCGTCCTCTTCTTCTCCTATGGAGACAGGGCTGCTTCCCAACCATAAGTTGCAAAGCGTTGGAGGCGATCCCCCTGCCGCCGCACCTTCCCACCACCCCCGTGCCCAGCGCCAGCACCCAGCTCACCACCGTGCCCAGCACCCCCGCGTTCACCACCACCACCACCACCACCATGCACTTCAACACCAACAGCTAAATCAATTCCAGCCACAGCCGCCGCCTCAGCACCATCCGATGCAGAATAACAACAACGGCGGCGGCGGCGGCGGCAGCAGCAGCAACAACAACGGCGGCGGCGCTGCTCAGCCCAGCAGCGCAGACATGGAACAGCAGCAGCAGCAGCAGCAACATGGAGGAAAAGACCGTGGCTTGGGTGGACAGGTCGAGCCCCAGAGCCAGCCGCAGCCTCTGCTGAATCAAGGCGGGGACGAAGAAGAGGCGACGCCGCCGCCGGACAAAATGGGCGAGCAGCACCTCAACAGTCGCTACGACCACCCTAGTTTGGGACCTTTGGGCGGGCAGCAGCAGCAGCCGCCTCCACCGCTACCACCTCAGGGAGCGGGCGGCGGCGGCGGCACTGGAGGAGGAGGCAGCGGCGGCGGCGGCCCCTCAGCGGTGGGTGTCTCGGAGTTTAATAGCTATTACGGCAACGCTGGCAGCGGCGGCAGCAGCGGCGGAGGCGCCTCCTTAGCGAGCCGGGCCGGGCCTTGCTTTGATCAACATGGCGGACAACAAAGCCCCGGGATGGGGCTAATGCACCCCGCGGCGGCCCCCAACATCATGGACCCCCTGCCCAACTCGCACGAAGGCTACGCCAACAGCCAGTACAACCACTACTCGAGCGCTTACAGCCGGCCTGGCGGCGGCGGCACTAACGCAACACCAGGAGCCGTGGCGGCGGCGGTAGCGGCGGCGGCTGCGGGAGGAGGAGGAGGCGTCGGCGGCTATGGGGGCTCGTCCTCTGCTTTCGGGGTGCTGAGTTCCCCCCGTCAGCACCAGCAGGGCATGATGCTGGGCCCTGGCGGCGCCGGGAGCTTGGGAAAGGCAACTGGGGCTGCGGGTTTCCAAAGATTCTCCGGGCACAACCAACACCCGTCTGGAGCCACCCCAACCTTGAACCAGCTGCTGACTTCCCCCAGCCCCATGATGAGGAGCTATGGCACGGGCTACTCTGATTACAGCAGCCCCAGCGGTGCCCCATCGCAGCAGCCGGCTCAGGGAACAGCCGCCGCAGCCGCCCCAGGAAGTCAGCAGGCAGTCATGGGCAAGGACATGGGCTCCCAGTATGGAGCTGCAAACCCAGCCTGGGTAGCTGCACAACAAAGAAATCACCCTGCTATGAGCCCTGGAAGCACTGGACAGACCCTCAGCAGGAACCAGGTAACCATAAGAACCCCAAAGAGCAAAGCGTTGTGTGGTTTAACTTCGTGTGTTAAATGTGTCCGATACAATCCCTTACTTTCTGCTTTACTTTTCCCCCTACTACTCCATCTCCACTGCTTGCTGCCTCCCTAGCAGGATTGGATAATGCACAATGTCTGACTCTGATTAGGTTAGAGAGGCATCACAGGGGTGGGGGAATGACTTTTTCCTCGAAAAAATAAGACCATTTTTATGAGACGGCTGAACAATACAAGGGACCCACTCTACCCCACCCAGTGCTCCTACTCTAGACTTATTAGAAATCTGAACACACAAGGCCCGGAGGAGAACCACTTTGGAGTGGGAAAGGGAGGGACCAGTGTCATTTTATTGGCTGTGCCAGTTAACATGCTGCCTTTCTTACCCTGTCCTGATTATTTCAGAAAAAGACCTTTAAAGTTATTAACACATTGCTTTGCTTGGATGCAGTTGTATTCCGAAAACCAGCAGAAACAGGTTAAGTAGCTTGTATATGTGTCCTACCACTGATAATTTTCTATGATCACATTGTTCTTTGGATTACCTTTTCTTTTTGCACGTTTCTCCTGCCTTCGCAATCTGTATACACTCAGTTTGAAAGCATATAGAGGAAAATAATTAAAAATCCATTGTGAAAAGGGTCCTTTTTCTTAACTAGAAAAGGCCTAAGTGCTGTAGGAGATCAACAGTCAGGGTTTCTGGCGACTAATACATCTTTTCTGATGACATCTATTTTGTAGATTGCCAAATTAATAGGTATCAGATGGTGATTGAACAATGCTTGATTAAGTTTCCTATTTAGCACCTTTAAAATGGTAGGAAATAACTCTGCACCCTTGATTTTTCTTTTTCTGCTGTCTGAGCCTAAAGAGTGACTTGATCTCCTTTGCGAGGTTTGGAATTTGAATTGTGGAGGTAAACTGGCTGTAATAGTCTCCAGACAGCTGCCTCTGAGTTGACATCTAATCTGCCATCTGATTGGCTCCCCTTTCTCCATTGGGCATTTAGCATTGCTGATGTAAATAGAATTGCTGAGCAGTACAGTCACAAAAATTCTTGCCACAAATAATAACTGAGCACTTTTGCTCACAGATGCAAGGTTACATGTTCTTAGGAGAAGCTGAAATAATTGTCAATCATCAATAGATAGCTGAGGTTAAATGGGATTTAGCACACCATTAGCTATTATATTAAACATTAGCAGTGTTAAACAGTCTTTTTAGAAAGGAAGATTAATTCCCTACTTCATTTTGTTTTGCATTTTTGTTTAGCTTGTTTTTTTTTAATGGTTTTGGAAAATTTCCTTCGTTCTGATAGCATGAATAAGTATTTTAAGTTTTAAATCATTGAGACTGATAGCAAACAGAATTGTAGCAAACAATCATTTCTTGTGATTTTTTCTCTCTGCTGTGCCACATTTATTAGCTCTGTATTTGTGTGACTGAATTCTTGCTGAGTATTGATCTTTTATAAAATTCCATATTATCTTAGCATTAGATATGTATATTTTTGGGTGATGTTAATTTTATTCATACATTGGTTACTATTGTATCACTCATGCCCTTAGATATGCAGCTATTAGATAACTTTTATTAATATTTCTTAATGTTTGTGGGTTTTGTTTGCTTCTAAATTATATTAACATTCAGAGAAATGTATATTTAAAAAAAACTGTTTTGTATTTGTAACTTATTGACCAGACACAGAAATTACTGTGCTTCATTTTATTCTTTGATTTAAAAGATAAAATGGAAACCTTTGTTTTAATTTGCAATAAATTGTTTTTTTAAAAAAAGAGTGATATTTTAGTATTACTGAGGACATTTTTTCCTTACTAATACCATGTGTATTATGAATGCTAATTTTTTGCATCTGTTTTAAGGGACAGGAAGACGAAAAATAGATTTTCATATATGCTATTTGCAGATATCAAATGGCTCAGTTTTAAAGTAAAATTTAAATGATTGTATTCTGAAATAGAAACCAACTGCACTAGTGAGTGATGGCTAATCAGAATAATAATGATAAAACAATATTGGTTTAGACTGAAAACATATTTGTCTTATTGTCTACATGCTGTTGCTTTAAGATTTTACTATCTTTTTCCCCTCCTTTATGAGGAAGTAAAAATTCAAAGAGTTAACTCTTTTCTTCTTCTAATTAGAAGAATTTTTCTTCTAATTTTCTAAGATTAATAAAAACATTAGCCAAATGTGTGTGTATATAATCTCAGTTCAATTTAAAATATTTGTTTTCTTTTCTGTGCTGTAAATGAGAGTATTCTAGCATGTAGTTTTAATATGTTGAAAAGATAAATGGGATTTATATGATATCTTCATGGGAAAATTGAGAGTTTTCAATTTTAGCTAAAAAAGGATCAGAATCATAATGACCTTATCATGACCCTTGGAAATAGATTTTACACTTAACTGGTGCATATCCTGCTTGTGAGGGCAAATGCTTGTTCACCATCTTCATATCGTGGATGCAATTTATAAAATGTAGTCTGACAAATTTCTTTAACATATGAGCTTTTGGTACTAATGAATATCATTCATTAGTAATGTTTTGTTACTTTTCTATTACAATTGAAATATTTTAGTAAAGGACTTCAAATGGCATTTCTATTTTAAAAAGCAAAAAGTTATCAAAATAAATATTTATTTTTTAAAGATATTGTTCTCTGGATCAGATTCTTAAAATTATAGCTATATACTTCTCCTGTATTCCTGTGGGCAAAAAACCTGTACATTTGAAATGTGTGGAATAAAATGGTTACCAGAACATATATGTGAGATGTATCTATTTATAAATGCCCATGCATGTACAAATAAATGTACAGATATACCTATACACGTGCACAATGTCATGCTCAGTCCAGATATACAGTAACCATTTAATATTCTCTGTAAAATAAAGGAAATAGAAATCAGAGCACTATGTGGATGCTTGATTGCATTATTGCTTATACGTATCTTTGTTTTCAATATGTAGGAGTTGAATTCTGTTCTGAGCAAAATACTCCCATCTCATTTGCTTAAGAAAACAATTTAAAACAATTATTTTACTCAGAGCCCTTCCCGAATGTAAAAAGATTACCGAATATAACAGTAAAATGAAAATCTCATGAAGCCAAGAGAAACTGTACAGGCTCCATCTTTGCAGCATCCATAGTTACAAATAAGATCAAAAATAGTACAATTAAGACAGAAGTACGTAAGAGTATCAAATGTAATTTGATTATTTGCTAGTTTTGCAATTATACAGGCTAAAAATTAAGACTCAATGATACAAGTTACTTTAATAAATACTTAATAATTTAGATGTCACAGGTTAGGTTATATGTTATAGATTACATATGTTATAGATTAATAGATGATATAAAGCATAATGGTTGTTACTTTTTCTTTCTTTTTCAACTCTTGACTTTACTAGATAATAGTTAATTAGAAAGACATCAGGTAGGTGGTTGTTTTTTTAAAAAACCACAGCCCTTGCTACAAGAATAAGTTATCCATAAACAAGTCCCTCTTTTTTTTTGAATTAGCTGTAATTCAATTGTTTTGAGTGTAATGTGAATCACAACCTGAACATTGATGAATTGGATCAGCTCTATAGCTATAGATTATTAGGACTAATATGAGAAAACAATGCCTTTTATATTATATGTTCAGTACTAGTTTCTGATAAAATTCTCAATTATGAATTCTGTGGTAATGGAGCAATATAATTAAGAGATTCTTTGTTACAATTATCACTGTTACTAGTGAGGACATTGGTGTATATTATTGATTTCTGAAATTTTAAGGATGCTAGAATATTGAGTTCTCAATTGAAATTTACATTCAGCTTTGCTTGAGGTAACTATTGAGCTAAATATTCAGTTTTATAGTCTTTTCCACCAGGTACTCTCTAAGAAGCAAGCTTATGCTTTCTTAACACATAAAATATAAATGTAGTTGTAGTAGATCAATCAGTAGATCAAACTGCCCCTAATATGTATACATTCTTCATTAAAAGGGTAGGCCTCTCCCCTGGCATTGTTGTACAAAATAGCAGGATGTTTGTAGTGTGATGCTCATCATGATTTGCCATGAGTAGAATCTTAACTTGCACCTTTAAAATGAATATTTGCCCTATTATTTAGTGCATATAAATAAGCATGATGTTAGAGCAGCAGGCATATCTGTTTCCTCTTGTTCCAAATGCAAACTTTTTATTATTCCAGTAGCTAAATATAAGATCAGATTTAGAAAGAAAGTTGAAGCAAAGACATTTCTTTCAATTCAGTGAATGCTGATAAATAAATCTATTACCTTATAAGAAAATAAATCCAAATCACTATTCAAACTTCTGTATCTTTCATAATAGCTGGAAATGAAAAGACACAGATTTGTGTGTTTGGGGAAAAGGCAGCATATAAGATGAGCAATGTCATATTTTTAATTCTTAGATTAATTATGCTTAGTCAGCACATTAAGTCTAGTCTGATTGATCCAAAATGTTCACATACTGCATGCTTTGAAGCAACGTTATGTGTATATAAATTGCCTTCAAGCTTGCTAAGGCTCTAGTAGAGCATCACATTTCCATATGGCTTTGAAATTTGCCATCTCCTGTCCTCTGATTTTTAGTTTTTCTCATGAACTGTTTTTCTCATGAATGAATGCTTACTTTCAGTCTTGATGATCTCTGTCATTTATTAACAGAGATGTGAGGGAAAAAGAGTAATGTTTTTATGAACTCATGAAAGGTAATCATGGAATTTATTTCTCCTTTCGTTTTAATAGTTAAAGGCTGTTTGCACATTCTAGCCTGATCCAAAGCTCTGCTTCCCTTATTAAGAATTTAAGATAGAAGTGCTGTCACAAGTGGTTCCTTTGGGATTACACACATGCTTGCTTAAAAAAAAAGCATGAATGTACTAAAGTTTCCTGAAGCATTCATTTGCCAGTACAAAAGAGCTTAGGATGGCATATTCCATGAGTTGTATCATGCAGAGCATCATAAAGCATGACACTGCATTAACATCTCAAGTCAGATGATTTGGATCTTAACATAGGCTGTTTCAATAGTCCTCAAAATCAGTGAAATTCTCTTCAAATGTAAAACTAATAGAGAGATGTTGGTGTTTTAAAGACTAAAATAATATCTTCGCCACGGTCTTTCATGGATCAGAGCCTGCATCATCAGTTGCATTCCTTTTCTTTTTTTCTTCAAATTTTTTCTTCAAATGTTCCTATTAAGATAATTGACAGGGACATCCTCTTAAGTGAAGATCTTTTTTTTTGTCTTTACTGGATTGTTATGATTTCCTGATTGGTTATATGATAGGCCAACTAAATAAATAATGTAACTAGGTTTTTATTTTTGCATATCTGAATAATTTCAAATACGAAATAACAAAGGTATGTTATGCTTTTTCATGTTACACTTGGAGAGTTACCAGATTCTGTCTTGGATTAAGTTAGTAAAGATAGTTACTTTAGAAGTTTATGATAGATGTACCTCTGATACTCTTATAAATAAAGACTGGGATAGAATGCAATTTTGGCCAAAATTGTGTAAAAATTGCCAATCAAACATTTGTCAATAACAATTAAAGAAAACAATAAGAGGATTGGGGTTTTCCAGTGATTTCACATTTATTTGGTTTGAAGATTTTTATTTTATTAAACAACTTAATTCAGTGTATTTGAAATGGACTCAATTCAAAAACTTTATAAGCAACAGGTAATCACACTTTTTGATAAACTGATATGTTCTTTATATTTTAACACTTTGTGTATCAGTTTCAATTCTATTCAGCATTGCCATTAGTAAGGAAAGATAGAATTGTTTACAACCAAAACTATTTGTAATGGTGATAAATATCTACCCTATTTTCCCCCACAAAAGACATCCCCTAATAATAAGACCAATCGGGCTTTTGAACACATGGCAATAAGGCCAAGCGCTTATTTCAGGGGTCAAAAAATATAAGACAGGGTCTTATTTTTGGGAAAACACAGGTAAGCTTTGAGAAGCTAACAAGCATTTTACCTATAAAAAAGAAATAAAAAGCAACTTTTAGTGTCTTTATGATTCTTCTACTTTTATTTATTTTAAGAACATAGTCCTCCCATTTTTTCATTTTAAAAGTCCAGCACTACATACAATGACAATAAAGTTATACTAAAATACTATCTCTTCTCATTAAAACACAGACTGATGTTTGTGTGTGTCTTTGTGTATTTTATATATTTCTTTGTCTCAATTGTTATTAAAACAGTTTACCATTACATCATTTATCTGCTGATTATAGAAATTTTGAGTGGCTATTCAGGCTTTTATAGATCAGATAAGTACATTGTGGGAAAATATGTAAATCTACTAGTAGTATTTATTTACCTTAGCTTTTGTTTTCCTATTTATAGTAAGTAAATACAGAAAATTAAGGATTTTTAACTATCTCATCATTTCCTACTTTTCCCATGTTTTGTTTTCTGTTTTTTTTCTACACATTTTGTTTGATTTCAGTACAATTGTGGTGAGATTCTCAAATAATAGTTTTAATTGTACATTATAATAATAATAATAATGGTATCATGTTATAGCTTATAAAAGAAATTAATATATTGTTACATTCTGGTATTCATAGAAACCTATGAATGGATCAGCATCTCAGTATTGACAAATAATTTAAGATGCTTGTCTTTCCAAAACAACTCAGTTCATACATAATAACCAAAGAAGAGAAAAAGAAAACATTTTAACTAGGTAATTTTTTAAAAAACTTAAGAAAGATTTGTCTTATTAAAAAAATAAAAAGCAGACTGTACTATCATAATTTTCTGATATTTCTAAAATATAAAACTAAATGCTAAACATTTAGTTTTATATTTTCAATCAGAACTTAAAAGATTTCATAATAAGCTCATTTGTCTGTCTTTTTGCTGAATATAACAATATCTTTTCTAGAGAATATTGAAATAACCTTGTAAAAACGTGGGGCAAACAGTTGCAGTCACTTTCATATTTATTGAAGTAAAAATTGGGCAGCCAAAAAGGCAAATTCAGTCACCTAACCATTTATAGCAGTCAGTCAGGGACTGAATAAATGTTCTGTTTTGCTCTCTCCACTCCCATTAGTGAAAAGAACAAAAACCTTGTCAGCAGCCCACAATAAATATAATATGGGTTGTATCTGGCATGATTTGGATTCTGCAACCTTCAAAAGATAGTACTAAAATGAATGATTTAAAATGTTTGTCAAAATCACAACAGATGAACACTTGCTATTTCACGGTTGTGACCCCCCCCCTTGTTGATAACATTAAGATAATGTGTTGGTTTAAAAGCAATGAAATATACAATGTTATATAAATTAAAAATATTCAATGCATAGGAAATGAAAGTTTTAATGGATTATAAGAAACTGGAATAGTTTTAGAACTGTTTATCAATGACTATAAACGTACAGTAATCTCCATTATGTTTAGTTAAGGATATGGTACCAACAGTCTTATTTATATAAGTTGACTTGCTACCTTTGTTTGTTAAAACTATTGTCTTTACCAAAACACATCACCTTATTTATAATTATGTTAAAATTTTCTTTGGAAATATTATGGTAGCAAGCTGAGTTGACATTTTCATTCTGATTTATTCAACAGCATAAAAAAACTTGGAGCAAAGTAATGGAGATGGAACAGTGTAAAATATTTTAAATTCCTACATACCAGGACCAAATTTATAAGCACATGTACAACCAAGGATAGAGATATTTTTCAGCCCTGGTCTAGCTCAGAGGCCTTTAGTATGGCTATTCATATTTATTGATGCAGCAAGTTATACAAATTAATTTGTATGTGAAATTGTCATTTACATTAATATAAAATGGGTCTGGCATTAGAACTGAGAACTGTAGTAGAGTTCATCCAATGAAAAATTATTATACTGGACAGAATTAATTTTATTTTGCAGTTCCTCTAATAAATGAAGTTAAGTATTTGATTTCCTGGCAGAAATTATGATCCCTTTGTTTTATTAGGTGATATTTGTTATGATACTGTTATTTATACTCCTGGTTTTATTGCTGTTTTTGTTTAATTTAGAAAATAAAAAGCTTTCCTTGAGATTTCAGTGTCTCCACTCTTCTCTGGGCTCGGTTACACAGCGTGAGAAAGGGCTGGGGGGAGGGCTGTTTGGTGGAGAATTCAAAATATGACACGATTAGTGACTGCAAAAGTTTCTCACTTGGAGCATGTTGGTTTGCTTGCTTGGCATCACATGATCAAAATATTTTTACCCTTAGTGCTGCCAGAAGCTATCTATTGCTTTTCAACAATCTTCTCTGTTGGGCTCTTTGCCAAGATGTTTAAGACAGCCCCTTATGTGAGCTGTTCCATTCTTAACCTCCTTGACTGAAGTGCCGTGACCTTCACATATGTAGATTAGCCATGTGCTCTGTGAATTGAAACTTGCTGCCTCAGGAAGAAAAGGTTTTCTTTTTATTCCTGGGGGAATTTGACAGCCATTCATCCCTGACCTGAGCAGAGGTAATGCAAGGAAATTGGATTCAAATGGAATGCATATACAGATAACAGGCAGGCAGGATTCAAAGACTCACTCTCCTGCCTGGCAGAGGAAGGACTAATTCTCCCACAAAGATAAGCTGCTGTTTGGATGCTGTGAAAAAGACATGCAAAGAGAGAAGTTTGAGGGGATGTTTTGTTGATTTGGAGAACTATAATAGTTTCTGGCTGTTCGTTATTCAGCAGTACAGTTACAGTGGTCTGGGTTTTTCTGCTTTTTGGTCATACACTAGCTTTTCTTCTTTTTGACGGAGAAAAAATAATCTATTAAAATTCTGGCTGAATCTATTAAAACCTTTAAATGGGTAGATTCATTAAAATCTATATGATTATAATGACAATATTGAAGAATTAAGTGTACACATGTATGTATTTTGAAAGAATAATTAAGGCAAACAAGCAGCAATGTGTGTAGCCAATAGTCTCTTTTCCAAAAGGGGGGGAAAAAAACCAACCCTAAATTTGTTCTGTGTGATTGGGTGTAAATGAAATTCCCTGTTAATCAGCTGTAGCTGTTGCTAAAAAACAGGCGGCTTTTCTTTTTAGTTTTTGGCTGACTACACAAAACATTAATATAGTATGCAAATATATAAAAATATTTTGGAGTAAACTTTTATGTTTTATATTATCACCCACACATTTTAAATTGCCAATAAAGTTAAAATGTTAGCATCATTTTCAGATAATTGAGATTTAGATTGCAATCGTATTACCCAGATTAAGACTCATGAATAGGTATATGTAAGATTGAATGAATATAGTGAATGTTTCTGCTCAGGTGATGGAGCTGTTCTTACCTCCCTCAAATTCTTTTCAAATCAACCCTCCAGAAAGATTTAGGCAGCATAAGCCAATAAAGATGGGATGTTCCCTTTTGCTGCTGATCTAGTTCTTTAGCTGGTGTTGGCCTTCAGATGCATCAAATTCTTTCCAAGAATCTAGGATGTTGCATCAATGTAGTATATATGTACAGATCAGTAGTGGGTTCCTCTTACATTTGCTTCTGGTTTGGAACCGGGAGCATGCTTCTGTACATGCACAGAGCATCCATGATGACGTCCTGGTGAGTGGGAGGAGCCTCCTGCCACTGCCACTAACGGTTCACCTGAACTGGGGCAAACCAATAGAAACCCACCACTGGTGCAGATCCCAGCAATGTGGCCTTTTGCAATTGACAGATGGAGACTTTGTCAATGTGTATGTTTTCTAAGTGCTGTCCAAGATTTTTTGATATGGCCCTGATAAACACTGGGACTACAACAACTGGTTTATGCCATGATCTTTCAATTTTGATTTTCAGATCTTGATACTTTGTGATGTTCTCCAACACTTTATCTTCTTTTCTATTATTTCCTGGTATTTCCACATTAATTCTCCACACATTATTTTTTTCAACCACAGTTATATCTGATGCATTATGAACCAAGACGTTATCAGTCTGTACTGAACAATCACATAATATTTTAACCTTTTACGTTTTTAATCTTTTTTCAACTATATGTTTCCACCAATTTTTCATTACTAGTACAGATAATTTTTACAGATGTTCTAATGAATCATTTTGGCAACTGTATTATGTTGTTCTTTATCGTCAGTTTGTGCTATCTTCTCATACAAGCTGAGTATACTTTTTCTTCTGCTTCTTTGCACAATCTGCACTTTGAATCATTTAATTTTTTTTCATTTCTGCCTTGATTGAATTAGTTTGAATAGCTTGAAAAGTCAAGCCTCCAGTTTCTTTCTTTTTAATGTTTTAATGTTCTAGTTTTAAGTCATTGCCAGGTTTTATCTTTAATTTTCCCTTGATCTTTTGTAGAAATTGATCATGTAATGTTTTTCCTTGTTATCATTTTGTTCATATTTTTATTGAATTATTTCAATATTCAATTTTTGTTTCCTGTACATTCAGTAAGTTTCAATTTTTAAATTGCATTGTTTTGGTTGTCCTATACGCAATCAGCCAATGCATGTTTTTCTTTTTCAACAATTTGTTTGACCTGAAGTAAACCTTCATTTCTCCAGGGCAGGTGTAATCTGTCAGTATCCCTATGGTGATGTTATAATGAATAGTCATTATTTTTCTTGTTTTTTGATCCAAAATGTCCAATTCAGCTTGTGTCATGTTAATAATTCTAGCAGTATGTCTTACAACAGGTATGGACCAGATACCATGGCTTTGATGGTATTTCCACTGTTCAATTTTGTCTCTAGTAATTTGCCTACTCTGTGGATATATTGTTTATTATTCACATTTTTAATTAGTCCATGCTTTATGTTATCCAACTGTAAAATGTCCAGATACTTGTAGACCTTATCCTGATGGCACCCTATGGTTTAGTCATTTGGTATTTCAATTTCATTACTGTTCATGATTTTATCCCACTTTATTGCTACTATAGCACATTTGTATATGCCAAATTCCATTGTTAGATTTGTGCTAAAAAAAATTAAGTGTTTTTAATCACCGGATTTCAAATTCTGGTTTCCCATGAAGGGTCAGATCATCCATAAAAAACAAATATGAGGTTGTGTTAGAATTTTTTGCTGTTTGGTAGCCAAATATGTTTTCTTCAAAATCAGTTAAAGTGGGATCATGGAAATGACAAATAATAAGGTTGATAATGTGTCACACTAAAAGATGTCTCTCCTAATGTTGACAAGCCCATATTTTTCATTTCTAACCACCATTCTGTCTTCTCCTGGCATATTATTTTTTCTATAAATATTCTGATGTTTTTACTGAGACAACTCATTTCCAAATATTTGATGATCCAACTATATGATACTGAATCAAATGTATTTTTATATTCAATCTAATTCTTATGTAAATTGGTTTTTTCAGTTTATGCAATTCTCCAGAACTGTTTTATCAATCAGAATTTGATCTTTTGTATTTCTGCTTTTTCTTTTAGTTTCTTACTTTTTTGGGGGGATTTTTTTACTTGATAAGATAGAAAAATGTGAGTTAGACAGCATTATCATCAGATGGATTTCTAACTGGTTGACCAACAGCACTCAATATGTAGTCCTTAATGGAATTGCATCTATATGGAGGGAAGTATGCAGCGGGGTACCACAAGGCTCTGTCTTAGTACTCTTTGATATCCTCATCAATGATTCAGACAAGGGGATAGAAAAGGAACTCATCAAGTTTGCAGACGACACCAAGCTGACAAGAATAGCCAACACTCCAGAAGATAGGCTTAAGATATAGAATGATCTTGACAAACTTAAAGACAGGGCTCTATCTAACGAAATGAAATTCAATGGTGAAAAAAGGTAAAATTCTACATTTAGGAAGCAAAACCAAATGCACATGCATAGAATAGGTGATATGTAAGGTTGAGAAGGATCTTGGAATTGTTGTGGACAGCCAGTTACATATGAGCCAGCAATGTGCTGCAGCTGCCAAAAAGCCAACACAGTCCTAGGCTACATTAACAGAAGGATAGAATCAAGATCATGTGAAGTGTTAGTATCACTTTATAATACCTTGGTAAGATCACACTTGGAATATTGTATTTAGTTTTGGTCACCAAAATATAAAAAAGATGTTGAGACTCTAGAAAAAAGTGCAGAGAAGAGTAACAAAGATGATTAGAGGACTGGAGGCTAAAACATATGAAGAAGTGTTGCAGGAACAGGGTATGTCTAGTTTAATGAAAAGAAGGACTAGGGGATACATGATATCAAGGTTCCAATATCTAAGGGGCTGCCACAAAGAAGGGGGTCAACCTTTTCTCCAAAGCACCTAAGGGCAGGACAAGAAGCAAAGGATGGAAACGAAATCAAGGAGAAAACCAACTTAGAACGAAGGGGAAATGTCATAATAAACCAATTAATCAGTAGAATGTCTTGTTTCTCCTAGACTGCTGGAACGTCATTCATACCGGGTTCTGCTCCGTCTGAACCAATAACACTGAGTGTTATTTCAAGGTCCTTTCTAATACTTTTATTCTGTCCCTATTATTCCTATGAATAATTTAAACATTGTAAGCAAACATGTTATAAGCCTATTGCTTACTGATTTTGTCCCTTATGCTAGTTCCTTCTGAATCAGATCCATTTTGCCAATTATATCCAGTCGCTGATGTATTTTTATGCAATACTTCATTAAGCAATTTAGCTATAACTGGATGTAAGCTAGTCAGATATTTGTGCCAAAAGCCATGCAACTGATCATTTCTAGAAATGTACAATTTTTAATCCTTTTTACTCCGTTTTTAACAATTTCTGCTATTACTATTAGACCTTCTATACTAAATGCGTCTTCAAATTCTTTTATCCTTCCAATATTTTTATTTTAGCCTTTTGGAGTTTCCCCCACATCTTTTCAAAACTGGATTGTTTCGGAGAAGGGGTGGGGCCTCCTATGATACCAGTCATGAAGAACAGAGCTCTCCGTTCTAGTGCTGGCTTCTACCTTTTGTGTGCCCCTTTAAGGGGCCAGAAGCTGTTTTGTGGGAACAGTGAAAGCTAAGGAGGAGCACCCTATGAATTCGAGGGGAGAATGCAACTCTCCTGTTGAAATCTAGGGTTATTTCCCCCTCTATGCCATGTCAGGAAGAACAAGGAGCCAAGATGGCTGCTCGAAGCTGGAGGACCATTTAAGTACAGGACAGAAAGATTGAATAGTGTGTATAATCTGGTGATAAGAATTTTCTTTTTCTATTTTAAATTTTAACCCCAAACAGACGCGGAGGAGTCATTGACCCAGATCTGTTAAGCGGCAGATAAGCTTTGTGGGAAGGCAACCGAGTAATTAGCAACTGAAAGAATTTTAAAGACTTAAAAACAAAGAAAACATCTTACCTTTTAAAGGTACAGGCATTTTAAAATGCTGGAACTATGGTGCTAAAAACTAAAAGTGCTTCTTCACTTGGACTGGAAATGTTGGATATATAAAACTGAGAAATTATTGATTTAGAGATATTTGATAAACTTTACGGAAGGTAACCAAGGGATTAGCAACTGAAAAGAGATTTAAAGGCACAGGAACGATTTACTGCTTAAAGAGATAGACATTTTAAATGCTGGAACTATGGAACTAAAAAATCAACATTGCTTTTTTTTTTTTACTTGGATTTGAAAATATTGGACATATAGAACCCTCTCCACTTTTTTTCTTTTTTTTTTACTGAAACTCAAGTAGAGAATTACACCCGTTGATGAAAGGAAACCAAAAGGCCTTTTCAAAATCCTGGCACTATTTAAGAGCTGACTGTTTTATTTATTTATGCAATTTATATACCGCCCCTCTCCTTACGGACTCGGGGCGGTGAACAACCATATTCCATTTCCATTTA
>JANHFP010004548.1:119484-131571 GCA_032468135.1 Calamaria suluensis | reverse complement strand
TACGTGCTTTCGAAACTGCTAGGTTGGCAGAAGCTGGGACAAGTAACGGGAGCTCACCCCATTGCACGGCACTAGGGATTCGAACCACTGAACTGCCGACTTTCCAATCGACGAGCTCAGCTGTCTTACCCACTGAGCCACCGTGTCCCTATTCCTCTAGATTAACCCACCACAAAAAAACCAACATCCCTATTTTGTACACTGAATAGATGATGCTCGTACTTTTAAGAACAGCCAGCTCCATGTTACTCATCTGAGATAGAGGCTGAAGATGGAGCTTCATCCTGGCCCCAGTTTTTTGCATTTTCTCTCTCTCGTGTCTTGCAGTTTGGGGTTACTGAATAGTAGCTGAAGGATTAGGTGTCTAGACACTTAAACGTTCAGTAATATTCTGACTCAGGCTTCTAAGTATAGAAAGTTATTTATTCTTCCATAAACGTTTGGATATTAACAATTTCAAGAAAGGGTGCAATTATTTCGGAGGCTTCCTCAAGCTAGAATCGTAATGAGCAAAAATTAGATTATAGCTTAAAAACCGCTATAAAATTGATGATAAAATTTAAAGCAGAGCTTAGCTCTTTTATTTCAGGGAGGCGTTTAATCTTGAATTTCAGCTATGTCCTGCCCTTTAAAACAACCTCTTATGAAATGAAGAGTTGGTTATAATGCCTAGAATTATGTTTTCTTAAAGCTAAATATATAGGGCTTTCTTGGTCAGACACTCTGCTTTTTCCGTGTAAAATAATAAACCAGAGATGAAAATATAAGATTATCACGATAAGCGTGAGTGGAGTCTGGTAGAAGCTGCTGAAAAGACACGGAAGGTTACGCTTCCATGAAAAGAAATATGGGAGAGGAGAATGAATAACAGGATGGAACTTATTGTAAATTACCAAAGGTCCATAGAACATAGAATAACAGAGTTGAAAGGGACCTTGGAGGTCTTCTAGTCCTGAACACGATTTGAGCAGGCAACCTATAGCATTTCAGACAAATGGCTGTCCAGTCTCTTCTTAAAATCGTCCAGTGATGGAGCGTCCGCAGCTTCTGAAGGCAAGTTGTTCCACTGGTTGATTGTTCTCACTGTTAGGACATTTCTCCTTAGTTCTAGGTTGCTTGTCTCCTTGATCAGTTTCCACCCATTGCTTCTCGTCTTGTTTGTGCCCTGGGATCCAACTCTCTGTACAGTGTCATTGTTGTTGTTAGTTGCAAAGTTGTGTCCGACCCATTGTAACCCCATTGACAATGTTCCTCCAGGCCTTCCTGTCCTCTACCATCCTCTGGAACCAGGTCAGCATCAGGTTCTTCTCCAGGGACTCCTTCCTTCTCATTAGGTGGCCAAAGCATTTTGAGTTTCATTTTCAGGATCTGGCCTTCTAAAGAGCAGTCAGGGTTGATCTCCTCCAGGCCTTCCTGCCCTTCACCATCCTCTGGAGTCCACCTAAAGTCACACCGACTGCTTCCATGACTCCATCCAGCCACTTCGTTCTCTGTCGTCCCCTTCTTCTTCTTTTGCCCTCAATCTTTCCTAGCATTGGGCTCTTCTCCAGGGAGTCCTTCCTTCTCATTAGATGGCCAAAATATTTGAGTTTCCTGTACAGTGTACAGGAATATAAATGAAAACATGTTGGAGAGATAGTTTGAACCATCTAAGGAAAGGAGGTCTACCTTGTCTAGCAATCTAACAAAGAGAAGGACTAGAAGGTGACATGATGGTAGTCTTCCAGTACTTGAAGAGCTGTCACAGAGATGAGGAGATCGACGTATTCTCCAAAGCACCTGAGGACAGGACAAGAAATAACAGGTAGAATATTATTGAAGAGAGAAGCAACCTAGAACTAAGGAGAAATTACCTGACAGTGAGACTGATTAATCAGTTGAAGGGCATGCCTCCAAATGTTATGGGTGCATAATCACTGGAGGTTTTTAAGAAGAGATTGGACATTAATTTGTCCAGAGTAGTATGAGGTCATGAGCAGAGGGTTAGACTAGAAGACCTATTATTCTGTATTCCTCCTGATCCTGTGTCCTAGCAGGTGCTACAGAGAAGTCACTGTTTAGAAGATGCATTTTTCCTAACAGATTTTATTTTGTTTATTTATTTTTGTTTAATTTCTATACCGTCCCATCTCCGCAAACTCGGGGCGGTTCACAGCAAACAAAACACAATTCTAAAATTTAAAATTTAAGATTTAAAATTTAAAAATCGAATTTAACACACACACCCATGGTCATCCCAGGCCAGCCTGCTGGAAGAGCCAGGTCTTCAGCTCCCGACGGAATGATAAGTCCGTGACTTATTACAAGTCACAGTTTGTGAAATCTGTTTTGAAACTAATCATAATTTGATAAATGCTGCTGTAATTTTAGCTTCCAATGAGATTTGCAAACCCACACAAAAGTGTTCTTAATTAATACGACCAGGAGATTGTGAATATACTATGCTAGAGTTTAAATTGAAGAAAACAAGAAAGAGCGCTTTAGAGCTGAAACTCTACATACATTCCAGATACCAGTTCCATGCAAGTTGATTTTTTTTTCTACCTAAGTATTTGCTGGCTTAGGTAGAAAAAAAAATCCTTTAAAATGTAGAATAAAAAGAAAATACCAAGAGAAGCTGCTGCAAACACGCTCTGGCAGCAAGCCATGCCCCCTCCTCCTTTAAAATGTAAGAAAAAAAGCTTCCCATGATTGTGTGACTCTACTGCGATCCTCTGAGAGTCTTTACATTGTAAAGGAATTTTTTTCTATCTAATCCAGCAAATATTTAGGTAGGGGAAAAAAAAGCCTTAAAAATGTAAAAGCCTCCAACGATCGCGCAGAAGGGGCGGGGCCAGGGATTTTTGCTACCAGTTCTCCAAACCACCTGCCGCCATCGCTACTGGATCGGCTGAACCGGTCCGAACTGGGAACATTTCACCCCTGGAAAAAACCCTCTCGTGGCTACGTCTCTATGTACTTCCTTAGTCCTTTTTTTGAACATAATCAATATTTACGGAACGACACTACAGCCTATTTGTAAGTTTATTTCTCACATGATACCGCTGTTTCACCACCAAATAACCTTGAATACAGTATTTTACCATTACCATGCAACTGAACATCAACTTCATTTAAACTGGGAAAAAAATACTACACTGTTTATGTGTCCTGCACTATAAAGACATCCTTGAAAATACTTATTGTTGAAGAAAAGGGGAGGTAAAGATAATACTCACTTATCCAGTATACACTGCACAAGCAAGCTTTCCACGTCAGCTACATCTATGTTTAACTCCTAAGGGGAAAAAACAGGCAGAAACATTAAGAGGTTCAAGGAGGTAAATATTGAATGAAGATGCAACATTTTTCTTTTCTACCTTTCTGATCAGTAACAAGAACCGAAAACCGATGCAAACAAGATGCACAAGAAGTACCTTAGAAATAAATGGAATATGTATCCTTGTGTAAGGCTTAATTAATTTTATAAGCACTTGTGTCCTGATGTTTCGCAAAAGTTCTGGAAGGAAACAAAAGCAAAACGGTCACTGGGCAAAGAAGGGATAGTGTTAGAAATAAAAAAAATGCATATGTTTCTATCCAGTGATCGCTGGAATGCTCTATATCAGAGTTTCCCAAACTTGGCAGCTTTAAGACTTGTGGACTTCAAAACCGTCATAAATATGAGTCAGTGGCCAAGCACCTGAATTTGAATGATGGAACCATTTTAATTGCTGCAGCAATGGTAAGCATGAAAAACAGTCATAAAAACTGTCCCTTTTTCCAGTGGTTTTAACTTTGAACAGTCACTAAACAAACTGCTGTAACTTAAGGACTACTCGTATATCCTGAGATCCAATAACTGATTTTCAAATGGTCTTTTCAAGGCTTAAAATTAAAACAACCAAATTTAAGCCATCTCAAAAACATACAAATGATGCCAAGGCCTTTAATTAACCAACTTATCACAAACTGATCAAAGTGAAAATTGCATGGTTCAATCCTCACATGTTCATGGTTAACAGGATTTTAGATGTACTTTTAATGTTATTTCAGTACAAAAGTTTTATGAACCGAGAACATCATCAATTCAGGTTGGTGGAAAAGAAAGAATGCAAAAATCCCAGAGTTCTATACCTTCAATGTGCTCCCTTATGAAGGGATCGTCCATGATGTTACTGTGATTTGTCTTCAGGATCTTCTCAAATTCAGTGATGTCATTATTCTGATAGGCACTGCAAGAGAAAGAGCACCGACTCATACTCTGGCAGACTGAAGAAGACAGTGGGCACATAAATTTATGTTTCCGATCCAAAAGAGAGCATATCAGCCACGGTGGCGCAGTGGTTAGAGTGCAGTACTGCAGGCTACTTCTGCTGACTGCCGGCTGACTGAAATTTGGCAGTTCGAATCTCACCAGGCTCAAGGTTCTCTCAGCCTTCCATAAAATGAGGAGCCAAATTGTTGGGGGCAATATGCTGACTCTGTAAACTATTTAGAGAGGGCTGTAAAGCACTGTGAAGCGGTATATAAGTCTAAGTGCTATTGCTACATCTAGAGCAGCCTTCCCAACAGGCAGTCATGCAGGGGGGCTGAGACTGCAGATCAGGAGTTTGAGGGAGGGTGCAATTTCTCAATTTGTGAAATAAAATAGTTTCTACTTTTTAAAAAAAATGATACAGGGGCTATCACTCAAAGTGCTAATCGAAGTTTAACTAAGGGTTTGAAGGTAAACAGCTGGAACAAGGAATCAGTGGTCCCATTTGTTTTGTTTTTAGACCTATATGATTTTAACAACATAATCCCATTTATTCACATGCCACATATTGCCTCAAATAATTTAGAAAATATCTGGTAAACTAGAATAACTTTTTTTATAACAGTGACATAGAAATTAAACATCAGTTAAACATCAGGAGTATAACAGATTGATGGACCACTGATACATCAAACTATATGTACCCCTTACATTCTAGTGGTCGTTAATTAAAGAATGTACATTCTGCAATTAAAGATAATTTTGAAACAAATTTCAAATTTTCTCTAGCACTTCATACTGTTTCAAATTCATTTGTAGGTTGCTCTTCATTTCGCTCGTTAAGAAGAAAGTTCTTACCTTACTAAATTTGTCATTGCTAGAATCTCTGGATCATTTTTGTATGGTTTTGCCTACATGGGAAATAATATATATTTACATTTCTACAGTAACAAAAATATTTGTGCTAATCTCTTTTCACACAGACAAGAAAAAAAGGAAGAAAGGATCAGCTGTACCTCCTGAGAATCAAACGGATTTATTCCAGACTTCATCAGCATGTTTGCTAGGACTAAATATTTTAAGCACGTAGTTCTTCTTGGACTCCCTGATTCGTCATAATTTTTGAACGCTTCGAAGAAATCAGTATGTGCCTTTTCAAATTCACCTTCCCTTAGGTGCATTTTACCACCACATTCTGGAGGAGAAAAAAATTAAAGACAGCTGCTAATGATTTACTTTTGACGCACAGAACACCTTTTTCAAACTCACCTTTTGTTTATTAATATTCAAGCAGATTGGATCATGCCTAAATCACACCTCTTATTTCAACTCCCAATTATAAGGAAGTATAATACAAAAGCGCTGCTATCCTGGATAAACATTCAGTTATTACGGTGAGCATGTGGTCCTCTATTAGCAACTGAGACCGGCAATTCCATCACTAAGCTCCGTGGCCATTAAACAGCAGATCATGTGACCAGAACAGACTTACATCCCTTCCCAACTGTTGAGTGAGTCACCATGATCATTAGCTAAAGCATTAGGTGGCCGCCACTTGGCATTTTGTTCACTGCAAGTCACATGGGGAGCAAGCCAACACTGATCACTGCAATAGTCATAAACATGTGCCAGTATGATGACCCAGCTTGATGCAGAAACAGAAAGAAAAGGCATCAAAGGAAGACAATCTTTGTTTCCAAACCCAAATGCTCATTAAAATAGTTGTCCGGCAATGCTGACTTGTCTTCAGATAGCAAAACAAAAAACACGCCAAAGATTAGGCACAGAGTCTGGCCGCAGTCCAAATTACTCACAATTAGGAAGTGATAAACTCTGTCCAAGCTTGATGAGATATCTCAAAGGAATTCAGAATCTCGGAGGCAACAAATTTATAAAGCAGCTACACTGAAAAACAGCCTTTGACTCCAGCGATTAATCCTACAACAGTGGCTAGTTTTAAAGTGTCCAGCTCAGCTGCGTCCCATTCCTCACTTCCTCCTGAATAGAACTTTTCCCAAAGCTCTCTTGTCCCTGTGTCTCTGCCTCAAATCAGGTGGGGGAGCTCATCCCAGTTCGTCCTCTCCTCTCTGGTTCTGCCCCTAGCCTACTGGTTCCAGCCTGGGCCTGCTCTTCCCCATCCTCCCCTGCAGCATCAGCCTCCCCCGCACTGCTCTCTGCCAGCTGCTCCTCCTCATCCTCCGAGTCGGATGCTGACAGAAGTGCATGACAGCCAGTTCCAAGGCACCCAAATGGGAACCTTAGAGCTGTGAGAAGACGCTGCAATGGTCATAAATGTGAGGACTGGTTACAAAGCTGGTTTGTTTGTATCTTAAACACATCCACTTCAAACTGTTGCTTAACAATTTGTTGGGAGGGAATTTTCCCAAATGGCAAGCTTGGAATCCTCATTCTGTCTGCAGAATATCCAAGCTATAATACACATCAGTGCTAAGAAGTGAAACATGACCGTATCTGCATGGTAACTTAAGGAAAAGATACCATCTGCCAAAGCAGCTCCCCACCCCCTAGAGTTGTGCAACTCTTGGATTCAGTTCCAAAATGCTGCTTCAGATGATGAGCAGCGCCACAGCCACATGATCACGAAAAGAAACAGGCTGTTTTAAAGGGCTGCAAACAGAAGCTGTGTTTGCCTGCCAAGGACTCCAAAGCACCTTTTTTGGAACTGGACTCAAAGCGTTAAAAAAGGTAAAGGTTTCCCTCGCACATTTGTGCTAGTCCTTCCCAACCATAGGGGGCAGTGCTCATCTCCGTTTCAAAAGCCGAAGAAGAGCCGGCGCTGTCGGAAGATGTCTCCGTGGTCATGTGGCCGGCATGACTCAACACCAAAGGTGTACAGAACGCTGTGACCTTCCCACCAAAGGTGGTCCCTGTTTTTTCTATTTGCATTTTTACATCCTTTCGAACTGCCAGGTTGGCAGAAGCTGGGACAAGTAACGGGAGCTCACTCCATTGCGCGGCACTGGACTCAAAGTGTTACAAGAGCCTAATTAATTTCCCACAGGCACAAATCCCACAACACTAATTCGGTCATGTTCAATATGCTGCGGTAATAAATCTATAAACGTAACACAGAATGTCTGATTCTCCCCGATACTCTGTTGTTATACTTGTTGATATCCAGCTTAACATGATTCCTACAAATAATGTCCCTAATAAACTGTAGCTAGCAACCCCTCCCCCATTTATTAAAATACTAATTTCCATTATGTTCCTCCCTTTGCAGTCATCCAAATCATACTTATTCTTATAGCCACAGGGTTTAAGCAACGTGCTTCAGTACTTAACCACTTAACCGTTTAAAATACCACTGTTTTACTAGGAGTATGCCTCTTCCAATATTCAATCCATGGTTGGCTGGGGAATTATGGGAGTTGAAGTCCACATAATTGCCAGGTTTGGAGACCCCTGACCTAACCTTTTACCCTTTAAGGTGCCACTGTACTTGCCTCTGATAACTCCCATGATCAGCGGATGAGGAATTGCAGACTTGATGTGCAAAGACTGTTCATATAGTGCCTTAAGTTTTTTATTATTTTTTTGTGCTGTGTACATTTGAATTTCCAAAGCATAAATTTCCAATAGCTGGGTGCCTTTTTTAAGGTCATCTTCTCCATCATCAGTCTAGTAAAAAACAACAACATGTGAAGCATAAAATCATGAATACACTTTTTCTCTCTGTTTCCTATGAAATACAGATGAAATTTATTTGTAGATTTTAATTTATAAAAGGTGTCTCATATGAACAGCAATTTCTAAACTATCTTGAGAAATCTTGATGCCTGGATTGAAAAAAAAATGAAGTAGGATACAATTGAAATCAACACCCAGAAACCAAAATCCAGTATAGTTTCCTAGGAGCCATAAAACTGGAGTTTCTACAGCTTTCCAGAGGGCATAATTTGAACACAGTTCTCTCTCTGCACCTGAAGGGAAAACTCCAGGGGGTGAAGAAGTTAATTATTGGATTCTCCATTCCAGCTTCAAATATAAATTTATTTCCCACGTGAACCGAGAAGCTCAGCTGTTGAAAGCTCCCAAATAAGTTATGGCAAGAGAGTTCTGGAAGATGCCGAGGACCACCAGATCCACCAATCCTTTGGCTTTCTGCTATAACCCTGATCTATGGAGCTGGATGAGAAAGTTAAGAAATGGAATCATGAAGATGAAAACTGTGTTTCCCCCCTCCCCCCTTCACTTCTGCCATTTAGATCTCCAGATTAGCAGAGCAATGGAAGCAATAGACTAAATATTTTGTAAACAAACAGAAAGATCAATCGTGATGCATCACTGGCCGTGCTTATAGAGGGCAAATGCGTAACATTCCGCATAAACCGGTCCGTCAGCCATCCAAATTAAAGTGATAAGCTATCTGATTTCAATGGACACTTTGCTTTTGGATGCAGGATTATTACTTGCAGTTGTAAAAATTGTTCAAAGGCAGGGAAAATGCCTCTTTGAAATTCCTTCCAGAAGGAACACATCAAAGCAATTTTGCAAAGAACCTGACAATGTAAAAACGTTCTTCCTGTATGTCTATCAAGATAGGCGGGCCAAACCACCTCATCACTTGCTATCCTGCTGTCAAATCAATTCTTGTGCCATTTAAATACTCTACAAAGGATTGCAGCAGGCAAGAGTTACAACCACTTGAGAAACAGACCTAGAGAACAAACTCCACCTTACCTGACACGACTGATGGAGTTGCCGTAAAATCTTCTGCAACTTGCCGTACTCTTCTCGTTCTAAATATAATTTGCCAAGCTGTAAAGCAAAATGTGATTATTATTTTTTAAAAAAAGAATACTAAATATATTTTTTTAAAAAATTGTAACGTTCCCCAAAAAAACAAAAGAACAACCAACCAGATTGGCTGTTTTACCTTTGTGTTTGTCTTAAACCACAATCTATCATTCTTAGCATCTTTCAGTGCTTCAAGTGTTGTCTCATAAAATTCCTGAAGCAAATCCATCTGACATAAAAAATCAGAATTCTATAATTGTAAACAGCAAATTTGTGCCTGTTAATAAAGTCAACGTGAACATATCCAAAGTGCAACTTTGAAAACTTAATACTCTAATATCTGCATTAAGATGTGCATATTTTTTTAACATTGACAAACGGTAACAAGATCAGCTTCATGTGGGTTTTCAAACTCTTTTTCAAAGCATTTGTGGGAATCTGCTTCATGGTCAGAGTGTTTTAGTGCTTCGTGAAATAATACTACGATTTGGCTTGAGCTACGGAAGCTGCAAATTCCCAAGTGCCTTTTATTTTGCCATCTACAAAATTGTCACCCTGTATTGGGCAAATGAAAAGTAATAAAGAGATTAATGCTTTTTTTTTCCACTGAGATGCATTGCTGTTCAACTATAATTAAATTGTGCAAGTAGAAACCCTTATTTCATATTTTTTAGTGCCATGTTTATTTCTCTATTAAAAAGTTATTATCTTTTCAGGTCTGAAATAAGGCAGACTTAAGAAAACTCTGCCCATGAAAATAACACAGATGCCAATGGCAGAATCATATATTGTGCAATTCAGGTTTTTGAGGGTATTTTAGGAGTTTGAAGATCCAGTACGCAATGTTCAGCAATATTTTTATTCAATTTATTTGCTGCCTGCCTCACCTTTGGGGCTACCCTAGGTGCCTGGCTTATTTCAATTTCTATATTATTTCAACATTATTGTTTTAAAACATTGAGAAAAGAACAACTAATGAGAAAGAGGGAGAAAACAGCAAAATCAAAAACACTTGTTCTAAAAGCGGTGCTACTTAACAGTTTTCCAAGAAAAGCAAAACTAAACAGATTCTTAGACCTTTTAAAATAATCAGGCACCAAACAACAAACCAAGCTAAGGAAACAGCCTAAAACGATCCCAAAGACATGGCGCAACCACCACTGTGTTTGGGATGGGAGCTCCCTACATAATGGCAGTTGATAGAGCACAGGACATTGTGTAGTGTTTAGCAAGACTGCAACTGTCAAATGATTTTCCATATCTACTTAAGCATCTTGATTACATCTTTGTCTATTGAAATCTTGTATATTATGAAAAACTGTTATCACGCAACTAGATTAAATTAACAGTTGCCCTATGATAATGATTACAAAAGTTAAGAATTTCCTAATCAAACGTGCAAAGAATAAAAGTTCCTAGATGATGTCCAGTGATCTGTCAGAGTTAAAAGCCCTAACCTGCCATACCGAAAGGTGCAATAAAGATGATTATATCTTAATGGTATATAGATGATATAATTCCGCTAAATTTCTCAAATTCAGTCTCTGAGGTTCATTATAGTAGTTATTTGATATTTTCAAAAAATCCCAGGCCCCTTTTTATCCCAAGGACCTGCAATCTTTTCGGAGCAACCAGTGCATGAAAGCATGTTTTACTCCTTCTGTGTTTTTGCATGCAAGAAATTGATTATAAAAACAAATGGATTTTCTCCTGTGTGATTTGCAAGTCCTTGTAATAAATGGCAAATTTATTTATTTATTTGTTTGTTTAGATTTTTATACCACCCCTCTCCTGAGACTCGGGGTGGTTTACAACCAACTAAAACAAGCTATATACTACAATAAAAATTTAAAATTTAAAAGAAATATACCAAGGCTGTTCAAATTAAACATAATTTAAGATTCCAATTAAGATTTTAAAATTTAAAAACCTTAATTAATGGACTGAGTCCATTAAATGGTTCTCTATTTTGTGATGAACCGCTCTCTGTTTAACTTGAACAATTATTTTTATAACAAATGGAATAAAAGTAGCATTTGTAACATTCGCAGAGATGATTTTTCAAGAAGGTGCAACTTCTAGAAATTGAAAAGGAGAGATAATCTAACCTGCTTTGAAGTGGAAATATAGTCAAGAATAGAATTGATGGACTTCTCTGAATAATTCCTTGTGACCGCACTCCGTATGTAGGTCAATAGCTGTTTATATCTGTTCATCATTTCAGGAAAGTTAGTCTTTATCAGAGAAAGAAATATTCATGAATATTAACAATGCATTTCAAACGGAAGAGGAGTCCAGTTAGTAAATTTAAAAAATAGGGCAAGCCCTCTGTAACCAAATACATGCCTTGAATTTCTGCAAGTGCTTTTCCATTCATTTTGAAGGGGGTCTTACTTTGCTAACAACCATTTTCTCCCATTTTGATGTGGCTTACAGGAAAACCCCAAGTAAAAATGATACACATCTTACCAGTTTGAAATTTATTTTTATCATCTGTTTTAGTGCTTTGAATCCCCATTCTCCTTTTTCACCTTCAAGCTCCAAAACCTAAAAAATAAGGAGAAAGATAATATTTTTTTCCAAGTTCGATGCTTGTAGATTCAATCAAAAACTGCGGTAAATCCTAGTGAGCTTTTTTTTTTTGTTTCAGGAGAGTCAAAAGGCAATTTTTAGAATTCCGGCATTTCATCCTTGAACGTCCGTCTCCTGATTTCATGTTCTTCTTCTGGATTTATTACAACAGGAAGACATCCAGCAGCTTTATTATGCAGGAATTATTTTCAAAGGAATTTAGCTGTCACTTCAGATGAGGCCTCGGCAACAGAATCTGTCTACAAGGCAGTTACTAAAGAGGTAAGGAAAGAAGGCAGCTAGGAAGAGAAAAGGTAATGTGTGAAACATCACTATGATAACCCAGTTGTAAAAGGATTTTTTAAAAAAATCAAAAGTAGCAACAATAAGACGTGTTATCCTTAAAATAAATGTTCCCACCAACAAAAAGTCTTAAATACTTCTTAGTAGCACTGAGATTTTAACTAGCTAAGCTCAGTCCTCCCTGAACAAGACATTTATGAAGAGTTCCAGATAGG
>JANHFP010004547.1:0-16419 GCA_032468135.1 Calamaria suluensis | reverse complement strand
TATGACCTTAAAGCGAACCCGGTACTCCACTGGCAACCAATGCAGCTCGCGCAGGAGCGGGGTCACTCGAGCAAATCAAGGTGACCCCATAACTACCTGCGCAGCCGCATTCTGTACCAGCTGGAGCCTCCGGATGCTCCCCGCAGGGAACCCCATATAGAGCGCATTACAGTAGTCCAGGCAGGAGTCCCATTCTTTTGTTTTTTATTGCTTCTGTTAATTCCATCATTGTTATTCTTTCTTCTGGTGCTTTTTTCATAGTTTTAAGGTATTTTAGATGTTGGATTTTCCTAAATATTGTTCTATCTTCAGATACTATTTCTTGTTTATATACTCTCTTGTAGTAATTTTGAACTAATTTTTCTTTCTTCATGTCTATAACATACAATTCCTTTTTCATCTATTAACTGGTTGATTAGTTTTTCTCTTCTTTTTTCATTTTGTATGCCAACCATCTGCCTGGCTTATTTGCATTTTCAAAAAAGTTCTGTTTGGAAGCTCTTAAGTTATTTGCCAAATCCTCTTGTTCAATTAAATTCATTTCATGTTTTTTCAGCTCCACTGTTTTTTCAAGGCCAAGTTCACTGTACAATCCTTAAAAGGATATTTTCAATTAGGTGGATGTGTGACATATTAAAATAATAGGTAAATCACATGTGTAATGGAGTGGAATCTGAAGGACAGTCTGATTCCATTGTTGCGTTTTCTTCAGTTATAGATTAAAAAATATAGAAGGTTCATTAGATTGCTGTATTTTTGTGTTTCTTGGTCAAATGATACTGCATGTCCAGAAGTCTGTACCATTTGTAGTCTTCTGAATTTCCTTCTGATAAGAGAAATACTTATTGAAAGAAGGAATTGGGGTGAGAAGTTGAGGATAACAAACATTTCTTCTCATTTTTCTAGCTAAGTGTGCAGAGGAATAATGATTCGTTCCAATTCTGTCTTGGTTTTTTGTTCTCCAATTTTTTGATTTGTGTTGAAGGCCTCTTTCTGATTATAAATTGACTCCCATCTTTATGTAGTGTGATCGGAATATACTTGGTCTATATGCTTTATAAGGAATAATTTAATACCTTCAGGAAGGGAAGACTTGTGGAGGTCCATTAACCCGATCTCCTAATTTAGAGAAAGGCTTACAATGCCATCTGGTGTTTTTAAAGTGTTGAGCAGAAATAGTCCTTTTTTATGCTTTTCTCTGCAATGATAAGGCCTAGAAACCTCTTTTCTCCCTTGGGCTGCTTTGAGAATCCAAAAGCAGTGGGCAATAACTTAGTCCTATTGGCCAGAGACTGGGTTAAAATTTACATATTGGCTCCTCCTCTTCCTGCTGCTTCCCCTGGAGTCCAGTTCATTAACTCAGTCCCGGCCAATAGAGACTTGTAATTAGTTTCCTCCTCTCTTCTGGACTATTTCAGCGAATTTGGACCTCTTTTTCTTCTTAAAACCTCAATCCCAGCAAGAAAACCTCATTCTACGAAGCAATCTTTCTTTGCTTGCTCTGCGGCCGTGGTGGCAGCCTTTTTATTTGACATCAGCTGTTCGGCGCTTTTCGGAGCTCGCGCCGCCACTTTAAAGGCATCAGACACAATGAGTCGCAACGCAGTAAGGGCCGTTCTGTCCGGCCTCGCGTTTTTCCCTGGAGAGGGCTCTTCTTTCATTTCGGAGGGGATTTAGAGCTATTTTTGTCAGACTCATTCCCCTCCGCTTCGTTGGTGGTGCGGATTTACAAATTGGGGCCGTTATGTCTTCATCGCACCATTTTGAATTTTGCTGCTTTGCTTTCGGTTTCTCTTCTGACCACCATTTTGAGGTTCCTTGGCGTCAATCTACTACTATACAAATCAACATATCTTGATTACTAGTAGTATTTTATTATCACTCAATTTTATTATGGCAGACAGAAACAGGTCTCCTTCCCCTGCCAATCAGCATTCTACAGAAACTCAAGTTTCCAACAGGGGCAAGTCCAAGTCTAAAGCAGCTCCTGCGAAGGCCAAATCTGCGAAGCCTTCTATCCCTACTGATAAGGATGCAGTAAGGAGAGATAAGGCTTTGGAAAAGCAGTTTGCAAAGGCTCAGAGGCTTGCCACTACCACAGGAGATATCAGCCCATCTAGTAGTCTGGACTCTCACATTGCTTCACCTGTGATTACTACAGCCCAGGTTCACAATCCTGTGCACTATGATTGGTCTCCCAATCCTCCTTCTGAACATCAAGAGGATATTATTGTGCCAATGACATCTCATGATGAACCTGATTCAAGGCCGCACAGGAAGACTCAGCATGGACCTTCCACAGCTTCGGCCACATTCACTCCTACGGCAGCGGGCCTATGTGCAGAGGAGTCCATGTCTCCTTTGCTTTCACATGACATTCAAGCCATGATTGCTAGATCCATCTCTCAGGAGCTGGACTCAGCCCTTTCACAACGTGGCATTCTCAAGCCATCTCTCAGCTGTTCCAGGGGCACTTCTGCCAGTCCTTACCAGGCTCAGGACTATCGCTCCCTATCTCCATCTCAACAAAGCGTGATGTCCTTCATGGGGGAAGAGGAAAATTATGGATACACCTTTTCGGATGATGAGGAGGTTCCCACTGACAACCCTCCTTCCATCACCCTTTTCAAGCCAGAAAACTTTAAGGTTCTTCTACGCAAGGCTAAAGCAGCTGCCAACAAGGGTGCTGCTTCTAGTGCCAAGGAGGGCAAGTCTGACACAAAGGATTACACATGTCCCTCTTCGATGAACCAGTCACAGATCAAGATGCTATTCCATCTCCTAAAATGTTCATCAACATCATCAAGCGACAATGGTCGCAACCTGGAGCATTGGTTGCACCAAGCAGCATGGACAAAAATTATACACAGTTGAGAAACAATTGGAAGACCTCTTAGTTCTTCCATCTGTGGAGGAACCGGTGGCTAGTCTGTCTTCTTCTAGTGTTCTTCCATTTGACACAGGTGACGGACTATGGGCAGAAGACAGGAGGGCTGAAATGGCCATGCGGAAGATCCACCAAGCCACTTCATGGGCCATCAGGTCGGCAACAACAGCTTCTTTTTTTGCCAGAACTTCCCTTCTCTGGCTGAGACAAATTCAGAGAAGGGCAGACCCTGGTGATGTGCGTCTGCATCAGGACCTGCTGAAACTCATAGTGGCCCCTGAATTTTCTGCTGACGCCACCATCAACGCAGCAAAATTTGCTTCCAGGGCTATGGCTTCTAACATCACGTCTCGGTGACTCGTATGGCTACGTCACTGGCAGGCAGACATGAAGGCCAAGTGGAAGTTGGCCTCAGCTCCATTTGCGGGGGATTCATTGTTTGGTGAGACTCTTACTTCCGCCTTGATAGAGGACAAGGACGAACGTAAGGTCCTACCCCAATCTTCCAGGAGGTCAGATCAGAGGGCTACTTCTCTTCCTTATCGCAGACCGCCTTTTCAACAGCAAGACTATGGCTATCACTTTTCTTTTCAACAAAGACCAATCAAACCATCTTGGGACAGGTTCTCTGATAGGCAATCCTTTCGGGACCGCAACCGCCAGTTCCAGTCACGCCGCCCCTTTCGAGGCTCCAATAATAACACCAAGCCTTTCCGCAGGGGAAAATGACTCTCAACACCTCGGGGGAAAGCTAGCCAACTTTCTGAATCAATGGTGTCTCACCACATCAGATGCCTGGGTCATTCAAACTATCTCATTGGGGCTGACCCTCGAGTTCGATTCAGAGCCCCCTCATCGTTTCATCTATTGCCCTGTTTCTCAAGATATCTCCAAAAGACATCTGATTTGGATGGAAATTCAACATCTGCTATCAATACAAGCAATAGAACCCGTTCATCCAAATTACCTAAAGTCAGGTTTCTATTCAATCCTATTTCTAGTAGACAATAAATCTGGCCGTCACAGGGCCATTCTGGATTTGAAGGAACTGAACGTTCACATCAAGTACCGGCGTTTCAAGATGCAATCGCTGCACACCATCCTAGGCAGCATTCGTCAAGGGGATTTTTTGACCTCTCTCAAACTTCAAGAGGCATATCTACATATTCCCGTTCGCCCGTCTCATCGTCAGTTCCTCAGGTTCTGCTACGTCATCATTTTCAATATCGCGCCCTACCGTTTGGCCTCTCATCAGCACCTCGCGTCTTTACCAAAATTCTGGATGCTGTACCAGCTCATCTCAGAACCCATTCAATTCGCATACAATGCTATCTGGACGACATTCTCATCCAGTCGATCTCAGCTGTCCAGGCACACATGGATCTTCTTCACACCATCAGGACGCTTGAGGCCCATGGGTTTACTGTCAACCACAAAAAGAGTCATTTTCAACCCATGACCGAAATAGTACATCTCGGGGCGAGGATAGACACACGACAGTGCCAGGTATTCCTTTCCCGGGATCGTCTACTCAGTCTTCGTTCTTCGATTTGGTCAATCAGACAACGGCAGCGGGTTCCAGCTCTTCAGTTGTCCCAACTACTGGGGAAAATGATCTCTTGCATTGCCATAGTTCCATGGGCCCGTCTACACTCACGCCCCCTGCAATGGCTTCTTCTACCAAGCCAGAAGGCTGGCAACAGTTGTTCCAATCATCCCATCCAGTTAACAGCCTCCATCAAGCACTCTCTTCTGGTGGCTATCCTCAGCCCTGGAGAAGGGCTGCCTGTTTCAAGACCCACACCGCATCACAGTAACATCAGATGCCAGTTTTTTCGGATGGGGAGCTCATTGCCAGGGGCAGATGGCACAAGGTTGGTGGTCCTCACAAGATCTTCTCAACGACATCAATTGACTGGAATTAAAAGCCGCTCGATTGGCACTCAAACACTTTTCTCACATCTTAACTCATCATCACATCCTCTTATTAACGGACAACGTAACAACCAAGGCTCATGTGAATCGCCAAGGGGGAACCCGTTCCAGGGCTCTCATGCGAGAAGCTCAGGACTTGGGGTCCTGGGCGGAGTCCCACCTGCAATCCATCATAGCCAATCACATCTCAGGCGTATCAAACATCTAAGCAGACTGGCTCAGCCGCAGCACCATAGACGAATTGGAGTGGCTGTTGGACCGCTCCCTGTTCAACAGTCTAATGGATCACTTCAGGACACCCCAGGTGGACCTCTTTCCCATACCAGCCAACGCTCAACTTCCACGATTTTTCACTCAATTTCAATGCCAATACGCAGAAGGTACAAATGCACTAAGGTGTCCCTGGCCTCCAGATATCCTTTACGCTTTCCCTCCAATTCCCCTCATTCCCAGGCTCATCAGAAAGATGCTAGAGGAGAAAGCAGAATTGATTCTTGTGGCACCTTATTGGCCCAGAAGAAGTTGGTTCGCAGATCTCATGGGTCTGTCCATAGAACGACCATGGAAAATTCCACCTCACATGGTGTCTCTCTCACAGGGAGCCGTTTTTCATCCAGAACCTCAGTGGCTCCAACTGGCCGTTTGGAGATTGAGCGGGAGATCTTAAGATCAGAGGAACTTCCTTCCGATGTTATTGATACCATTTTAGCAGCTTGCAAGCCTTCCACCAAGCGCATTTATGAGGCCACCTGGTCGGCCTTTCGCAGGTGGTGTCTTCACAAGGACATTGTCCCGATTAACGCCTCAATTACACAGATTCTTATATTTCTTTAGCACGGTCTTTCAAGAGGCCTTGCCACCAACACATTACGTCGTCAGGTAGCAGCCTTATCCACAGTCCTGCATTGCATGGACAACCAATCCCTATTTCACCACAAGAGGATTTGTGGTTTCCTCAGAGGCGCTGCCAATCTGAGACCAGTCACAGTTCATAGATTTCCTTCTTGGGACTTATCTGTTGTGTTACGAGCTCTTACTGAAGCTCCCTTTGAACCATTGCACTCAGTTAACATCAAATTTTTAACTTTTAAAGTGGCCTTTCTGGTTACCATCACATCGGCTAGGTGAATTTCAGAGCTTGCTGCCCTTTCAGCTAACAAGGACCTGTGCATTTTCCACACGGATTGGGTTGTTCTTCATCTTGATCCAACCTTCATTCCCAAGGTCAACTCATGGTTTCACCGCGTCATCCTGAAGAACGCAGGTGGCACCTTTTGGATGTCCGCAGGGCTCTGCGCGTCTATATTGACAGGACTGCCTCTCTCCGCAAAACAGATTCCTTGTTTGTCTCTTTCCAACCAAACTCAATGGGTCATAAGGCCTCACCGTCCATGATTGGTCGTTGGCTCAGATCAGTTATTTCTCATGCATATGAGCAGGGAGGCCTTTGTCAACCTCCAAATATCACGGCACATTCCACCAGGAGCGTGGCTGCGTCGGCAGCCTGGTCCACCCAGGCATCAATTCAGGACATTTGCAGAGCAGCGACCTGGTCTTCCCCTTCAGCATTCATAAAGAACTACAAAATAGATACCTATGCGTCATCTGAGGCTTCGTTTGGACAGAGGGTTCTTCAGCAAATTCTTCCTGCTGCTGGAGTTCTGGAACATTCTGAAGCCCACCCTAGGATCATTTAGCTTGGGTATATCCCACTGCTTTTGGACTCTCAAAGCAGCCCAAGGGAGAATAAACATTGTGCTTACCTGAACGTTGTTCTCCTTGGTCTGTGGAGAGTCCAATCCCTCCCTTGTTGAATTGTTGGACTGTTCTGAAGTTGACATTGTTTGTGTTTACATTTGACCTTTTGTTATTGTCAATCTCATATGGCTCTATACTTCGTTAATGAACTGGACTCCAGGGGAAGCAGCAGGAAGAAGAGGAGCCAGTATGTAAATTTTAACCCAGTCTCTGGCCAATAGGACTAAGTTATCGCCCACTGCTTTTGGACTCTCCGCAGCCAAAGGAGAACAACATTCAGGTAAGCACAACGTTTATTTCAATAACTACATGGTTTAATGGGAGCTACTCTATAGACAATCCTACAAAATTAATGCTGTGATTGGAATAACTATTGGATCAGCCTGCCCCACAGGACTGATGGAGCCCATTAGGTACCAGAGGGAGCTTATGGTTATTCTGGAAAACCTGCTACTTGGTCTGATTGTGGCTTTAGATTGGATCACTCCTAAACGGCCTCTCCCTGCCCAGAGTTTTCACCACTCCCTGTGGTATATGATGGAATTAAGGGAATTTAAGCAGGCTAAGAGATGCCTAAAATGTCGCTGACAAAGACATTGGGAGCAAAGACAATTGGAGACAGCTAGACCCACTATTAAGGCCTACCTTATAGCAATAAGTGTGGCGAAATATCAAGTTCAAATTTTTTTATTTTTACATAATAAGGAAAAGGTATGGGGTTATTGTAAATTATTATACAGCAGTGTGGATTTAAAGCATAATATAAAAAGAAAATACATTTTTTACAGTTTTCTCTTAAGGTTCCAACAGACACTTGGACCTGTGGACTTTGAGCGGACTTCCTCTTCCGGTTTTGCCGGTGCCAGACGTGACCAGGGCGAGCTCCTGCCCTGGGTGTCCGTTTCGCCCTCCTGGTGGGCCCTTCGGGGCACAGGCGAGTCTTCAGGGACGCCTGCCGCAGGGGGCGGCTAGCCGGAGGCACCCCGCTCGAGCCGGGGACCGTTTGACGGCTTCGCCCGAGGCACCAGAGGTGCGAGCGGCGCGAAGCGGCCTCCAAACTCGGTGCCGCCATAGCAGCAACCAGCTGGCTCGCCGGAAGACATCAAGACAATTTCTGAGCAGTGCGGAGTGAAGGTGAAAGAATTGGACACAGATGGTGACAGGCGAGGTAACTGGGCATTGATTTTGGGCAATTCCGGCTTTGGATGGCGTTTTGAATAGGAGGGGGGGAGAGTTTTTCACCACCCCCTCTGAATTGATCTGTTAAAAATACTAGTGCTCCTCCTATTTCTATTTCTATTTTTTCTATTTATTTACATCCTCTCTTGGTAGAGGGAGTAGGTGAACTTTAAAAAGATTTTCTGCGCTGGATTACCTGATGTGGATTACCTGATGTTCATGTTTCCCTGGATATGTTTTTTGTGTATTTATTTGACCTCCAAATTCTAACCTTTAACATATTAACCACTTTTCTAACTTATTGCAATTGTTACCCAAATTCTGAGTGAAATATACCTGACAGACACAAAGACAGACAGACGGAGGTAGATAACTGGTAGATAGATACCAGTAGATATTAAGTAGAACTAAGCAACATGAAATAAGAAAAAATATGTTGGCCAAGAAAAAACGCTTGCATTGTATAAAAGAGTTTCAAAATTTTTGAAAACCTTTTTGTCATCCTGGCTCTCAGTCTCACCTGCTTCCTTTGAGCCACTTCTAAAAAAAATTCCTCAGCCCCATGAGTTTCTAGGTAGGTTTTTGAAGCATTTCAGTTTTTATTTATTTAGGCTTTTAATCCCAATTTTATTACAAGTTTTCTTTCTTGGTTTTTAAGCCTTCTTTCTCTGGCAACTCCCATGTGAAAAGGCACAGTTTCTTTTCAATCTCACACAACCAGAGAGAACTGCCCTGCACCATATGCTGTAATCCTATCCAAGGAAGGAAAGAAAGAATAGAGAACCTGCTTGAGCAGATCTGTAAAATTTACATGTTTAAAAAACCAAATCAATGTTTTGTCGGGATTGACATGATTTTATTTTTCTACGAATGACAAATATATGGAGATTATAAATGTCCTGTTAAAGAATATAGACCTTATAATAAAGTAACTTTACCATCATAAAAATTCTTTTTTTTAAAATTAATTACAGAGAGAAATGTGGTTGGTGAAATTGGAACTGGAGCTGTTGAGGTCAGATAGAACTAGACAGACAGACACACACACACACACACACACAGAGCAGATTTATCCCAGTCCCAAAAGCTACGTAAAAAAAATGTCTGCAAGTCCATTAATTTGAACATGGGAAGTGAAAGTGGGAGGAAAGGCTGAAGATTTAACCTTAGGGCTGGCCTATATAGAGGGCTGTTCATTACACAGATTTACTTCATGTGACTTTATTCTTGTCTGCAATAAAACGCCTTATTTAATCATGTCAAATCTGAAGTTTCTATTGTTATGGAATGAAGAATGAGTTTCTGGATAATATAGATAACTGTACGTTGCCATGCCTTTGTGAAGCCTCATATCAAAAGTCAAAACTGGGGTGGGAAGTGACTTATCTTATAATCTTTTGGTGACTACTACCATTTCATAAGTTGAAAAAGAAATAAATATAATAGATATCCTAATACAAATATACATTTTGATTAAATTTAAATTCATTTGAAGGCTTTCCAAAAAGAGGCATATTTTTCTGTTCGCATATTTTTATTTCGGTTTCGGTAGAGCTGTAGTCTTTTCTCTTATCCCCCGCATTGCAGTTAAATATTGGCTATATTTAAAATGTTGGTGGAAGGTTTTAGCTTTAAAGGACCAGGATAAATACAAAGAAAAATGTGTAGCTTTGCTCCATTATTGAGTGATGTGATTTATATTTCACCTTTCTGAATTCCTGCACAGGATTTTTTACTAAGGTAGCTAGACCAATGACCACAGTCAACCCAGACAACATCCTGTACTTTTGTGTAACAATTCTTATTTCCTCAAGATATTGTTATACCTTAAAAAGCACTACTTTTTTTTTTAGTGGCCAGTTTGCAATAGTAAGAAAATGCCGTGAGAAGACCACTGGGGCACAATATGCTGCAAAATTCATTAAAAAACGTAGAACAAAATCCAGTCGTCGAGGAGTGAGTCGTGAAGACATTGAACGAGAAGTAAACATATTAAAAGAAATCCAGCATCCCAATGTGATCACACTCCATGATGTCTATGAAAGTAAAATGGATGTAATTCTTATATTGGAACTGTAAGTAATTTTTAAGTTATTTGAAATGTTCATTTTGGAAATGAAGCTTTTGTATTGGTTTTGAAAATGAAGATTATCCTTTCTCCTCCCTCCTTCTCACCCCCAAAAAATTATCCTTGCATTGGGAGAGTCATTCTACATTTGCTCATAAGAATAGAATAAACAGTTGGGAAAAAAGGCATTTTTATGCAGGGATCTTTTATGTGCTGTAAAGCTTGAGTACCTTTGAAAATTAATTCTGAAGATTATCTGCTTGGAAAGAACTGAGCCTTTTGAACTTTAACTTTTATAGTGCCTGTCTCTTTTTTTATCTTTTCCTCTCTCATTAGTATCCAGTTTTGTCCTCATCTTTCCAGCTTGATTCTTCAAAATCCCTTCTTCTACTCTAACTTTACCTCTTCCTTAGTGTCAACTGCTCCTTCTTTCTTCACCCCATTGTAATTCCTTCTGCAAGAGCAAAATGTTAAGTTAGTTAACCTACTGTTCTTGGTTGAACAGCCTGAAAGCAAAAGAGTCGGTGACATTTTTTCATTTTCATAAACACGAGAGCAGGTTTTTTTTCATAGTATTGCCTTGTGCTTTTTGTTCATTGGATGAACTATAAAAGCCTATCTGAGCAAAACCAGAGAGCCAGATATTCTTAAGGCCTGAAAGGCATAAGGAAGCAACTTGTTAATTTCTGACATATACACTGGAAATGTACCTCATCAGTTTCCTTTTTCAAAATCTGCTGGAAACATAAAAACTATAATTCTCAGAACTTTAACAGTTCTGCTATCATATGATGCAACAATATGAGACTGTGGGATCAGGTTACCCATACATAGCAGTATATGGTATTCTAATAAACAAAAAAACCAATTCTATTAAATAATATCAATTAATAAAGTAACCTTTGCAAATCTTCCAGTGAAGCATTGCTCAGAAATGAAGCACCCTGCTGGATCTGTTCCTTGAAGCTGCAACAGCCACTTGAAGCTTGCTATGTTGTCTTTGAGGACCTGCCAAGCTTTAGAGCACTTAATCGAATGGTCTATAATTCTAGAGTAGAATAGAAAACGTGAACATTTGTTCCCACTAATGCATGTTCTTGTAATTATTGGCTAATTCTCTATGAACAAGCTACAAAATGTTATATTACTTTTTAAAGAGTGAGGAACAAATGAACTAAAATTACATGAAAAAAATTCCAGTGTATTTAAGTATATAATAAAATATTCACACCTGTAAGGGGGGTATATAATTGTAAATAAGAATATTTTATGAGGGACTATCTGTCAGAAGTTTAACTTGACTGGCAATTTTTTAATATTGATGTTTTAAATATTTTTATGTATTATGCTATTTTATTATTATTGCTTTAATTGCTGATTAGGAGCCACTCAGAGTTTCATATAAAATGGGTGGCTATATAAGTGTTTTAATTAAAAATAATAATTTAGGAAAATTTCAGTTGATAATGTTTTTTTTTAGGATACTTCTAAGATTAAGTTGTTTGTTCTTTCTGTATTAGTTGTTATTAACTATTATAAATCTTGGCTACTCCCTTAACTTTAAAAGATTTGTCTGAAGTTGAAAGAACATTCTCCACTTAAGGTAGATATTTAGATAGGACAGTAATGGCTAACCTTTTTGCCATTGCGTGCCAAAAGCAGGGGGTGCCTGTGGGGGTTTACACGTCCGCGTGCCCACACCCATAATTCAATTTGCCCCACCCTCCCTAGAAAGGCTCTGGAGCCTGGGGAGAGTAAAAAAGGGGCCTTCTCCACACACTCGGGCCCTCCAGAGGCTGGAAACAGCCTCTTTTCCGACTGGTGGGACCAGAAGGTTTGAAAATCAGCTGGCCAGCAGCCACATGTGCATCAGACCTGAACTTAGGGGAACGCTCACATGCCCACCGATATGGCTCCACATGCCACCTGTGGCACCCGTGCCATAGGTTCGCCATCACGGAGATAGGACATTCTGTGTGCTAACCCAGGCAGTAGGTTTGCTTTTAGTTTAGTTTAGAATAGTTCCCATTCTCTTTTTAATGTTGAATCCTGTATGATTTATCATGTTTTCTTCTTGGAAAATAAATGGGAGGGAGGGAGTGGGGAAATAAGGAAACTCATTGGGGAAGCTGGCAGGAAATCAGAAGTCATTCTCAATCCCAATGCTGACTCCTGGTCATGTTGTTTCTCTGTTTAGATATAGAAATACCTTTGAAACAATGACCCAGTGGGGCACGGGTTGTCTACTTTAAAATAGAAAAATCAAATCCTAGCTATTTATAAGCGAAGGATCGCAATTCAAGATTGATATTATAGTAGATATGAAAAACAAGCTCTTCATATCTAGGTTTAAAGAAACATTATGATTTTTTGTGGGATTTTAAATCTTTCCCTCCAGTAGAGTCCAGTGATAGAGAGCTTTTTCTATCCAGTCTGAGAGCTTTCTTGGTTAGGAATTAATCCTCTTTTTTCTTGTGTAGAGAATCTGTTTGCACCTCCAAGCAACACTTTTAGATTGTTCCCTAGAGTCCATTTAAATGGTGAACATGTAGTTGATAAAGCGCATGTCTTTTATAAATGATGAAATTGTCAACTATTATGTTCTTTCATTCAATAGATAGAAGATACCTATATCTTGCTTTAATACTTTACCAAGCAAGAAAAGGTTTTTAATGTTTATTAAGCAAGAAATAGTCTAGCAAATTTAAACAAATTATACAATGAGCTGATTTGCTAATATGAAAACCTATCATGTTAATCTAATCTTTGTTAATATTGCTGATTTTTCTGACTACATTCAGTCAAAATCCTTTTAATTTTGTTAAACCCACTGGGATTAAAAATCTCCATGGACAATTCTTTAGATAGAGCCTTAATTATTTAATTGGTTCATTAATAAAGGCATATAAGTGCTAATTCATTAAGAGAGATAATGCTGTTTTTCTAAACTAATCTGTTTCACATTAAATGCTTAAGACCTATAATTATATCTTGTGGGAGACAGTTTGTAATCCCAAAGCATATTTTATATAAACTTGCTATGGACCTTCTGTGTTTCATTTATATAGAAAAAAATAATAAGTACTTTGAGCCATTGCAATAAAATAAAGATATTTACCGTATTTTTTGGTGGGTGGAAATGTATGTGTGTTTTATAGAGTGAATGTTGCCAAAGCTCTGCCCACCCGCCAGCCTCTGCCTCCTTGCAGTAAACAGCAAACAGCCTGGTCAGCTTCAGCACAGCCTGATTTAGCTGAGCAGCTGGTTGGCAGTTGGATCAGCCTCCCGGAATACCACCAATCAGCTGTTCCAGGCTGCAGGGATTTCCACCACCTATTGCCTCCTCCATGTGTCCCATTTTTGGCCTGTTCCAGGTGGCGGGAATCCCTGCTGCTGCCTATTGCCACAGAATAGGCTGAAAACGGGCACAGAGGCTGAAAATGGGGCACACGGAGGTGGTGATAGGTAGCGGCATTGATCTTTGTAGCCTGGAACAGTTGATGGTATTCCAGGAGGCCAGTCCACCTGCCAATCAGCTGCTCATGCTGAATCAGGCTATGCTGAACCTGAACCTTGTTTGCTGCAAGGATGCAAATTGCAGGGAGAGGCAGAGGCAGAATTTTTTTTCTTGTTTTCCTCTCCAAAATCTAGGTACGTTTTATGATCCAGAGCAGGGGTCTCCAACCTTGGCAACTTTAAAGACTTGTGAACTTTAATTCCCAGAGTTTCTCAGCCAGCTTAGGGGGTCCAGAGGGTCTTACAGTTTTTTGGGTGTAATACATTGTAAACCATAAGAACATGTTACCTTCAAGTGTTTTGCTCTTAATGTCTTAATCATAAGACTAAAATATGCTAGTTTCTCTTATACACCGTTTAATAATAATTTATTTTAAATACCATCTATTTGTTGGTACAAATTCTAAAATTCATTTTCTTTACTCAGGCACAGATTACATGTACTGGGCAAAACACTTAATTGAGAAAATGTTAGAAATCTGAAGCCATGAATGGTTTCAAAACTTGTTTTGAATGGATTCTTGCATTGATGTGTAGAAAATCACTATCAATATAGTGATCCATCTATTATATATTTATAGTAAAAGAAAAGTACTTACATTTTCAGTGGAGCTTGAATAAGACAGCCAAGATGCTATAACCTAAAAAAGCTCCTCCTTTTATGTTCAATAACATGTTGCTATTGGTGGGATGGTGGTAATACATCTATAGTAAACCATCCAAAGCCTGTACATGTTGTTTGAGACACTTGCATATGTTTTCATATTTGAGTTTTAACAATATAATCAATTGTTACTGAAAAAATATAATTGTATGTTATGAAGCTTTAATTATAAAAGCTATACTGCATATGGAATTGTGGTTACTGATACATCTTATTTGCATCATCAATCATTTGGATTTTTGTGTCACAAGATAAGAGATGGTGTCTGTATAATGTGAATGCTTCTTAGCTAAGAAAACCTTGCCAGAAGCTGAGGTCAGAAGCATCTGATTAGACCTTTTAGAAACAGGATGGTATCTATAAGATGGTTATTCCTGTAAAGGTCTAGACTAGATTTAGTGGTTAAAATCAGTAGAAATGGGAATTTGGCCTTTGTCATACATACAGGGTTATTTCCAGATTGAATTACATGATGTTTTTGTACAACTGCTTTTGAAAACTGAACATTCCAATTGTTCAGCATGAAACAGCCAGATTGTTAACAGAGAACATACTGTGCCTATTTTATGTAAGTCTGACCAATCTACGGTTATTTTCCAAGCACAATTTAAACTACTGATGTCTTTAAAGCCCGTGATACAGCACTAATGCACAGGCCTATTTTCATATAAGCTTTCTCATTTATTAAGAACATATAATAACGTTTCAGCCAGTGCTTTAACATTCATATGCTAAGACAGGTCTACCGCCATGGTAGCATTCAACAAAAGCTGGGTCAACAAATTGTGTTTTTTTATTTAAGAGAGAGACTCATCATTGAAGTATACAAGAATTGACTTATTAACTTATTTAATTAATTTAGTATAATTTTAATCTTATTTTAATATTTTATTGTATATTTATGTTTTAAATGTTTGGCTGTACACCGCCCCGAGTCCGCAAGGAGAGGGGCGGTATAGAAATTCAAGAAATAAATAAATAAATAAATAAATAAATAAAATTTAAAAAAAACCAAAACCCACAGCAAAAGGTTGATTAAAATTATTGATTTTAGAAAGTTACAGATGAATAAGCGTCAATATAAATTTCAAATAAGATTTTGGAATTAATTATAAAGAATTTTTTCCTGTAGAAAAATGTTTTTGTTTTGAATTTTTTTAAAAAAAAATAAAAATGACATTTTAAAAAATTGGACACTAGAGGGAACTAAAGATTTCAGTTGAAAGAAAAGAACACATAAACTTGACTAAGTGTTACAGTATGACATAAAACATTTTAACACTGGAAATATTGGACATTTTTAAAAAATGGAACTAGAAATTAATATTAACAAGGACAAAGCCTCCATAATTAAGAATTTAATTGCTTTTTAATTGCTTTTTAATCTGTATATTTGTATATATGGCATTTTAGTATTGTTGGATGTGCACCGCCCCGAGTCCGCGAGGAGAGGGGCGGTATATAAATTTAATAATAAAATAAAATAAATAAATAATTAAGACTGTTTCTAAAATATTTTATAAAAGAGAAATAAGTTTTACCTACAAGACAGAGTTGAATGTGGATTTACAAATGACAGGCTAGAAAACTATACTATACTACTGAAAAAGATGTTGCTCTGGACATACAAAAGAACCTGACTGATATTTTAAGAATTAAAACTGAATATAAACAACAAGCAAGAGAATTTTACCCGGATATTTTAATCGGTCTTACAAAAGAGACATGTTAAGGTTTTGAAGGGACAAAGAAAAAATGAAAACAAATCAAGTTCTATTATGCTATTTGAATGCACTAAAGATTAAGGAATATAGCATTGGTTTATTTCAATAAGGTTCATTATTTCTGGTAACCCTTAATGGACTTTTGCTGACACAAAAACTAAAGTAACAATGTTTTATGGATTTGTTTTATGGGAAGAATATATCATTATAATTTAAGAGGAAGTGAAAATTATTAAAAATGTTTATACTTGTGACTGAAGGTTGGAAATCATTTCTTTATATGTTTAGTTTCTTTTTCTTTACTATATTCTTCAATTTTTATTATTTCAATGTTTCCTTTTTTCTTTGTACCTTTTATTCTATTTTTTTACTCTTTATTAATTTTTACTATTGTAATTATATTAAATATAATTATTTTTTTGGGAGAAAGAACACCATGAGAAGATTGATCCCAACTCTGCTCATTTTCTGAGACACTTTACAGGCCTGGAGGTGTTCCTGGCCCTGGAAGTTTATTAAATTTGTTTTTATTTTGGTGGTTTTATATATTGGTTGTTATTTTGTATGTGCTTTTATTTGGTTTTTTTTTTTTTTAGAAGAAAAAGTTTTATTTCTTTTAACATTGTTAAACATGACACTCATAACATTTTAATACATACCAAGACCATACCCCTCCAACCCCCCTACC
>JANHFP010004542.1:51355-65647 GCA_032468135.1 Calamaria suluensis | reverse complement strand
ACAGCCATGTTGATTGTGAGATGGGCTGTTGGGCTTACATAAAAGACTGTTTTATTGCAGTTAAAAATCTGAATGTTTTAAAACCAGGTGCTACAATTCCTTATGCTGTGCTGGGGTGACACTAAACAGCAGCATGTTAGTGTTGGAATGCAAGTACATATTTCCTTAAGTATAGAGATGATAAATATATCACTTGTTTGGTAGGGAGAACTTAAAATGAGGGGTGTGCCTTTGGGGAAAGAGAGTGGCTAGTTAATCTAAGTCTTCCGTTTTTTATTGCGTTCTAAACACAAAATCAATTGTTTGAGGGAGAGAATTCCCTTGTCATCTGTGGTTAGTAAATATTAATGGGTCCTTGTGGTATGTGTATTCCATTTGGAGGGCTTTTTTTAGTGCCACAGCCAGAATTAATTTAGCATTTTTAAATGCTAAATTTGAATTTCCTATCAGTGTGGCTAGAGGGTGGGTGATGGTAATTTGAGGGTGTATTCTGACACAAAAAGAGCTAATATGGCTTCCTACATTTTTGAACTGATTCTCTGAATGAGGTGTTTTCCAAAATAAAGGCTGCGTTTGTGAAACAAGGGTGTTTCCAAAGGAATTGGACTATGGTTAAGCCTAGTGTAGCTTTTTGATTAATGTCTTGAAAATCCTTGTTAGGTTTACTCTGCTCAAAAAATTAAAATACATGATTTCAGTGAAATATTTGAAAATGGAACATACAAATCTTGCATTTGAGGGAAACTGGAATTTGATATGATTTGCATATCTCTGAATTTCAAGTGCTTTTCATGCAAATTTTTAAACAGTTTCTGATGCTAGTTATGAGGAAGAGAAAGATTGTGTTCTGTTTCTCCCTCCCCTTTCCCTGATATTCAGTTTCAGTATTTACACATTTATGTTTTGGGATTAAATGCAAAGGAAGTGTTTAAGATGAGGCGGTGGCTATTTGTTTCTCTGGTTGGTTCATAACCAAAATGGTTGTTGCAGAAAGACATTTTTACCCAGTGCTTTTCTATTCTAGAAGTGGAATTTAGATTATTGCTTTTTTGTTGAAATTGCATCTACTTTCAAATCTCTGGATATTTTTTATTTGTTGTAGAGTGGGGGGTGCTAATTAAGTATTAGTTAGCATGGTGCTAGTGAAGGGCTTCTTTAAAACATTTTACTAATGCAGTTTTGAGATTCTGCAAATAAATTGAATATATTAATAATTTTTATTTATTTATTTACTTATTTGATTTATATACCGCCCCTCTCCTCGCGGACTCGGGGCGGTGCACAGCCAGTCACGATATTAAAAATAGTATATATACAATATTTTAAAAAATCAATTAAATTACTATCCTGGCAATTAAAACTATACATCTGTTTAAAAATTATTATTTAAAATTGTTATCAATTAATGATAGCTGATTTGGTATCAGGGTGCCTTTGAAACAATTTTTTTTTCTCCTTCCAAGACAGTTAAAATATAATTTGAGGTTTTTTATTGCTTCAGTTATTAAATAGCCAGGTTTATAAACTTGCCTGAACATGTAGTTTTCTAATAAATGAATATCCAACTGATTTATGATACATGACTAGCCAGTATTCTAAAAAACAGTGCACAAAGTTGAATAGGGAAATTATATTCCAGAAATGCTGCATGAATAATGGATAAAAAATTATCAGCTGCTACTAGTAGGAGTGCTATTTTTAAATCTCCATTGGGTTGTTTTCACTCAGGTGCCATTATATCTGGTTGTGCAGTGCTGGGGGAATTGAACATCTTAGCTATGCATTATGTAGTGAAAACACAATGAGGGCTGTGGTATTGGATATCCTTTCAGAAGATTAAGCAGCAGGACACAGTCTTGCTGAAACATGAATGTAATATTACCTTTAGAATCCTGCTAAACGAAAAAACAATACTTATTTCATATGGCTGAAATGCAAAATTGTGCTCTTTTGGCATAAGCAGCTGAAATGATTTCCAGGAGATGCATTTCTTATTACATATATTGGGTACTTTGCATAGTGAGTTAATATAATATTAATCTGCATGTTAAATCATTTGCAAACAATTGCCCTGGTAGATTTTGTGAGTATCTCCACAGTCAAATAGCAGCTCTACAGCACTTCTAGGTTTAATCTAACTGTAGATAGGTATTAGCAATAATGGTGGTCAGCTATATCTCAGAAGGAGGGTTTGTCTCTAGATTCCTTATTTCCTCTTAAGTCAGTGCTATTGACAGTTACTTGAGTGCATAATAAAAACTTTGGGATAACAGAAAACCTAATCTTACATTTTCTGCAGCATTAAATAAGGTAAATGCTATTAAACATCATATGTGTAGAGAGGAATAGAGCACCCTTTAAAGCATTTTGTTTAATATTGGATCTATTTTCATATTTGACTATCATCTTGTTTAGATCTATTTTTGTTGACGAGGCATCTCAAAGTATCTTAAAGTCTTAAATAATATTTATTAATTAATGTAAATGTTGGTGACCTAAACTATACCAGTGGTAGTATCTTGATCATATAGTATTCTTTAGCAATCTATCACTATAGCAACACTTTAGAAGTAGGTTCAAATATATAATTGGGATTTAGCTGTTAGAGGCCTTGACTATGACATGTGTCTTGATACTGGATTAATTACCACCAAAATCTTCTGCTATATATTAATTAACCTAAAGTGAAAGACTTGGTTCTGTTTCTATCTTCAATCTCATTTTGCAATAACCTAATTTTATTTTCAAGCTTGGCATTTGAAGAGGGGAAAGTTCACTCCCAGATTCCTACCCTATGAATTTTGGTTGAGGAACAAATTTCATATAATTTACTGTTACACAGGAAGATATGATAGGCAACAGTTTGGATGTTGAAACAATTTGTTCATGATGCCACCAGCATAGTTCATTTTTGGCAGTACCTTAGATATATGATGGCCAGGAAAGCTTTGTGTGTGGTCCCATTTAGTTAGCTTTCAGGACCTTGCTTGTGTGGGAACTGCTTTAGTCTAGTACTGAAAAGGAGTACAGTACATACTTCTATAGTGCTGCCACATGCAAAATCAATTGCATCTTTTTTTCTCTCTCTGAAGTAGTAGTATTTTCTTTGTGCCTGGTTTTCTGTGAAAGACCTATGCAATTGTGGTGTTTCGTTGTACACTGAATGTTTGTGTACACTGGATACAGTTCTACACATGTAGAGGTTCTGTCAAAAATCAGATGTTTCATGCCAGCTTCTTAGCCACTCAGAGTCACCTCAAACCCTGAGATTGGGGGAGGGGATAAATTTAGTAATAATAATAAAACTCATATTTAAAACTCAAACATTTTGCTTAGAATAAATTGTTCCAGTAACATAAAAGTCCGGCGTTCTTATATATTGATTTTATGATCCAAACAAAACTTTTGAAATGTGAGATATCAATGTGAGTGATCTATATTCATTTTACCCCAGCATCATTTTTTTTTTAAAAAAAATTGCAGGATGGCACACAAACACAAACAAGTTGGTATGAAATACAGCAGCAGAATGATTAGCAATGGATGATAAAATGTTATGCCATTGTTTTATGATCTGCAGTGGCTGAGTTTAATTTAATGGTGTGCACTATACTGCAATTTAATTTTGCTGGGGTTTTTGTTTAATTGGGAGGAAAAGTAATGCTATTTCTCATTCTGCTAAAAACCAATAAGCGAGCTTTGAGAATTGATGGGACAGCAATACAGGTAGTCCTCATTCAGTGACTGCCACATTTAAAAAGCTGTTATAACAGTGGTGAAAAAGCAGTTTCAGGCCCAATCCTTAAATGTAGAGCTTTTGCAGCAAAGGAAAAGCAAAGGAAACCTGAAGTAAGACCATGAGCACAGTTGTGTTTCACTTAGTGATTGTTTCACTTAATGGCTGAGTTGCCAGCCCCAATTGTGTTTCCTAAATGTGGATGAGCTGTATATATAACAAAGAGAAACCTATTTTTCTTAATATAAAGGAAAATCAGACTAAACATAGATGCTGACTCTGTAAGCAATTTCGCTTGGCTTTGCTTCTATAAAATCAGATTATTATTATTTTTTTTGCAGTATTCGGAAATGTAGGACTACATTTTGGCCTTGGCTTGTGGACAGATTGCATTAAAAATAAAAACCTGAAGTTTGCTAAATTGTGGCAAGATTTTGCAAACTGAGATTGGAAAGTGTCCACTTCATTGCATGTCAGAAAAGGGCAACATTAGAGAACTCTAACTCAACTGAAACTCAAATCACAGGAACAAATGGAGGGGAGTCATTTAAGGTTTTTTTTTAATGCTAGCAGATTGTACGTTTAGTACCTTGTTTCCCCAAAAATAAGACTCTATCTTCAATTTTTTGAACCCTGAAATAAGCGCTTGGCCATACGATTGGGCTTATTATCAGGGAATGTCTTATTTTGGGAAAAACGTGTGTTTGTGTGTCTATTTCTGTGGCTTAGGTTCAGCGTGGAATGATTCAGGGATAAGTGTAACTGCATGTTTTCAGCTAAAATCTAAAGTTTTTATTTTAAGAGGTTAAAATTAGTAATTACAAACTGATTAGAAAATGACATATTCTGTGAAACATTGTAGTTTTTGCATCTTTCAGGATTGAGTTTAGTTTATATGACCGTTGATATGTAACCTAACATTGTCACAATTATCTCAGCATAATTAAATGTGATTTCCCAGGAAAATATCACACAGGCTGGGTGATCTAGCAAACACAGCTTTCAAAATGCTTTTGATAGACATCCCTCAAATAACTAGTATAAACTCAGCAGATAAAAGATAAAGATATATTTTCTTAAGAGCCAGTAATTAATTATGAAATCTTCAACCACAATTGAGCCAGAATTTCTGTGGCTAAGTGAAACATTAGTTAAGTAAATTTTGCCCAAATCTACTTAACTTTCTTGCCACAGTTAAGTGAATCACTGCAGTTGTTAATCTAGTAACCTGGTTGTTAAGTGAATCAATCTGGCCTTCCCCATTGACTGCATATCAGAAGGTCATAAAAGGGATCACCTAACCCCAGGACAGTAACTGTCACAAATACACACCAGCTGTCACCAGCTGGATGCAAATCACATTACCTACCACGGGGATGCTGCAATGGTCATAAGTGTGAAAAATGGTACCATAAATCACTTTTTTCACAGCCGTTGTAACTTTGATTGGTCATTAAACAAATTGTTGTAAGTCGAGGGCTGCCTATATACTCGAAACCATAAGGGTGATTGGTAGATGCTCCCCAGGTATCCCCTTCCTGGTATGCTGGACTTCTTCTGAAGCAGCTCTCCCTACCTTCATCACCCTTGCAGAAATACGATGACAGCTCATTGAGAAAGAACCTGTTTACATACTGATATGGTCCCCTTATCTAAGTAGAGATTGTAAACTGAAATAACCTCCGCCTCTGATCAGATGCCCTGGACAGTAATCATCCCTGGGCTAGGGAAGTGGTTGCGTAGTCCCACACAAAACAACATCCTACATTAGGACTGAATTTCACCCAGTAGCAAGTGGGAAGGGCCACTGTCAGTTGCAGGAGGTGAACTTGGTTAGACTTAGAATAACTTTACTGTCTCTTTAACTGGCATACATTAAATGAAATTTTCTTGCATACAGCTCTCAAAGAGAGTTATCCTGGTCCCTTGACATAAACCAGTTTAGGATAGGCAGCCCTCAACTTGTGACCACAATTGAGCCCAAGATTTATGTTGCTAAGTGAGAAATTTGTTGAGTCTTGCCCCATTTTATGACTTTTCTTGCCACGTTGGTCAAGCGAATCGCTACAGCTGTTAAATTAGTAACCCGGTTGTTACGTGAATCTGCCTTCCCCATTGACTTTGCTTGTCAGAAGGTCACAACAGGGAATCTCATGACCCTGGGACATTGTAGCCGTCATAAATGTGAGTCAATTGTCAAGCATCCAGATGTAAATCATGTGACCATGGGGATGTTATAATGGTCATGAGTGTGAAAGATAGCCATAAGTCCCTTTTTTCAATGCTGTTGTAACTTCGAACGGTCATTAAGCAAACTGTTGTAAGTCAGGGACTACCTATACAGGTAGTCCTCAATTTATTCAAAGTTACAATGGACTGTTAAAAAACAAATCTATCCTCAAAGTTATGATTGCATGCATAGATGGCCTTTCTGGCAGCCGGCTCACCTTTGCAACTGGTTGCAACATTCTGCAGTCATGTGACTGCAATTTGTAATGTTTTTTGCCAACTACCGGCAAAAGAAATACATGCCCATTTGGAAGAATAGATTTATAAAAATGATTGTAAAATCACATCTGGTCATATGGTGCCTCAATTTACAATCAAAATTCCAGACACCCATTGTGTTCATAAGTCAAGGACCATATCTATAGGGCAATTGTCCCTAGCCTGTTTCTTGCTCACAGAGATTGTTATTGTCCATGCTGAAATCTTGCTGAGCAATATTATTGCTGTTGAACTTGTTTTATTGCTGTTTCCTGTCAAGTGAAAGTTGAAGTGTTTTAGTGTCCCAGACATACTCCTTTGTCCTCCTTTGACCTCAAGTCTTGCACCTGTCACTGAGCCCTTGTCCATCAATTCAAGTCAGATCCACTGATCTTGGTGTCAGAAAACTAACCAAGGGTGTGCCATTAAAGTGCCATTAAAGTGTGTCACAAGGAACTTGTGCTTTTCTACCTCCAATATTGTGGGTAAGGGATAGGCTAACTGCAAATCAGTATATCTCGTCTTACATTGTGTTTATATGTGCTTATATACAACACAAATTGAACATTTGGAATTGATACGGATAAATAAAAATAGCTGTTCGAAATTTTGGGCTGCTTTAATTTTTGACAATAGAGGAGAAAAATCATTTGAGGAAATACAGTATAAATGTCATTGATTTTATTAATGTTTATTTTTTAAATGTATGTTGCTAACTAAAAAATGGAACTGAGCAGCATATAAATTGCAGAGAAATAATTAAATGAATTTTAGGAGAGATCATACGTACAGATGAAATGCAAGCATTGTACAAAGTACATGATCAATCATATATTTCTAGGGCAAATTACTTCTTTATTATAAGACAAAGTATAGACACATATAGTCTTGCTGGATTTAGATATTATGCAGAACCAGCGGCCTGCAGCCTTTTGAGCACCAGGGACTGGTTCTGTGGTGAGAGTTTTTCCCATTGGCCAGAGGGGGGCATGGTTTTGTGTGCTGCCTGCATCCCGCTGATAGGGCTTCACTTGTTTGTGCAGACCGGTTTTTGGCATGGCACAGACCAGTGCCCGTTCATGGGCCAGGGATTGGGGCCCCCAGTGCTAAACCACTGTCATGCAGTATTATAGGCAAGGTAATGCCTAAGATACTTTCTTTCCAATTGAATATGGTACAAAAATTTTACTTGGTTGCATCTCAATTTTGCTAGACTCTATGGAATGGATGGGTTGCAGGACTGTTTTTCCAACATTTTAGATTTTAAAGGTAAAATGATCAATCTAAATGCAGATTTAAATATGTAATTTTGGTTTGTTGTAATGTAGAGCTGTTTATAGAAGCCGGGATTCACGTAGTTGATTTAAAACAAAGGATGAGTTGAGGTTTTAACCTCTGTGTTGAGGTTAAAGATCTTTATATGTATCAAGAGGTACTATTTAATTAGGTACTAAATGAAATATTAATCATTTGTGTCAGATCTTTAGTATTTTGAGTTTATATGAATTTCACTACATGGAACCACACTTGAATACTGAATAAATTTCAACTGTCTTTCTCTGAAAATAAGGCCCTGTCTTATATTTTTTTGAAGCCCAGAATAAGCACTTGGCCTTATTTTCAGGAGGTCTTATTATGTTGGGGCGCGTGAAGCAAGACAGGACTCCTTGCCATCTTACCTGATTTCTAGTTCTGTCTTCCTAGCCCTAAGCAGAGGAATGGCGGGGACCGGCTGCCCATGCATTTAAATATTTTCGGGGAAGGCTTATTTTAGCACATGCACTCAAAAGCCTAATTGGGCCTATTATCTGGGGATGTTTTATTTTAGGGGTAACAGGATAGTTGGAGAAATCCTGATAATTACATCTTGAGTGTCTACAATGGACAACTCCATACATATATTATCATATATAATTTTCTATCTTAGTGAAGAAATTAGATTCTCTGAATACTTTGTGTAAAGGCACCATTTCTAACATGATAGCGTTAAAAGAGTTTTACAGAATGAGAATTTATGGGTCACAACCAGGAGGAGCCTGGGACAGTTTTGAAATGGCCTTGGGATGCCAGTAAAGGTTTATTTACAAGCACCTAATTGTTTCAGCAAATAAACAATTGAATTTGACAATCACACAGCTGTATATTTTATATTCTTAATATCTTCCACCACAATGGAAAATATTGTAATAAAGTATCAGAAGGCAAGAATGTTACCAGGTATAATAAATTGTTTAACTTTATAAATCATTATTGTTCTTATCTGAATAAAGTAGCTGTGGTATTCTGAGTAGTAAACCTCTGATAAAACTACTTCAAAGGTTAGGGAGCAGGATTGATATAATGAATTGATTTTTGTGTATGAATGGTGTGTATGAATGGCACACATAGATGATCAAGGATGTTTTTTTTCCCTCTCTTTAAGGTAATGAGTTATACTTCTGGAGAATATTTGGTCCAGTCTGTAGGCTAAACTGGGACAATTCTAGTTTCTAGAAATATAAATTGATTCCCACTCATATTCCACTTCACTTTTTTCAGGACAATGACTAGATTTCATAAATATAAATTTTATTGCCTATATCGGGTCCCTGGGCCACAGACCAGCATCAGTCCATGGACCATTAGGAATTGCAAGTGATTGGAGCTTTGTCTGAGCATGCCCAGGATCTAGGTAGTGAATGAAACTATCTTCCAGGTCCCTTTGTAGCCTGTACACATACAAAAAAATGATGGGTTTTTACCATTGGCAAGAATGACTCTCAAAATCAATTTCAGCTCTGATTCTTCTCAGAGGTTTTATGAGCAAGTGTCACAGTGGTGCTGAACAAAAAGTTACGAATCCATTTCCTTTCTTCGATTCCTGTACTTCAGGAAGAAAAACAAAAACATCTAAATAATTAGGTAATAGATCCTTTGGGAAAATGTATTCTATTAACTTCCAAAAAAAAGGGTTGAGCAGTCCATTGGCTGAATGCAGTCATCTAGCATCCCACAATGATACCACTGAATTTTTCCAAAAAAGTCTTCCTGCAACTCCAGTTCCTCTTTTATTTCCCTTAAAATATTCTCCCTTCGGCTTGTTTCGTCAGTCATTGTTATTTTTGTTTTTATCTCATTGTCATCTCGTTTTATTTGTTCGTTTGTCTGTTCTGTTTTTTCATCTACTCTTTCAATTGGTTCCTCCTCTTCCTCGGCATCTTAGTCTTTCCTTGTCCTTTGTGACATATTCTCCAGCTCTTCATCTATGCTCTGCATTTTATTCATAATCTCCTAAATCCATCCCTGAAAAGTATTTCTAATCCTGCATATATACAAATTTTGCTGTTTGGATTATTTAGAAGTTTAAAGCAACAACGTAATCTAAAAGAAAGAGAGCTTAATAATTAATGATATAGAAATTAAACCTTTAACTGCAAAGAGTCCAGTAGTGCTGCATAGTTCACAGGGAAACTCATATGTAAACAATATTACAAAAGTTAAATAGTTCTTGTCTTTTTAATTGGAACCTTAGGGATACTTTAGTGAGACACAACAATGCTTGCTTTTTATTCTTTAAGTGAAATTCTCTTGACTAGAATTTTCATTGATACGACATATAGGTGGATCACCCATATTCCTCTAAGGAATGGGATATCAAAAAAATGATTGGTTGTTGCAGGATCCAGTCTGGGTGGGTCACTGGGACCAAAGGTTTTGTTTTATGAGCTTTCTGACTCGTACTGGAGCCCATCCTCAGGGAACTTCTCTCTAGCAGAATGTGTGCCATTCTGTATGTGAGTTTTATACAGTGCTTGTTGAAGTTATATGTGCTAGAGCAGTGATGGCAAACCTTTTCGGCACTGAGTGGCATTGAGTGCCAAAAAGGTTGCGCGGAAACTGCGCACGAGCTCTGGAAAAGCCAGACTTCCAGGTTCTAGTGTGTATGTGTGCCTGCAATCAGCTGGCCAGCACGCATGCACAGGCATGTTTTTGGCACTACAATGCGCGAACAGTTCACACTCCGGGAAAGCCGACGTTCCGGGTTCTGGTGTGCCTGACGATCAGCTGGCAGGTGCGCATGCGCACACTGATTTTCAGCACTGCCGCATGCGTGAAGAACAACTGATCATCACACACATATACGGGCCAGAAACCCAGAAGACAATCATACAAGGCCACACATGTCGGCTTTGTGTGCCACAGGTTCACCATCACAGTGCTAGAGGATGGTGTGCTGACCTGGCCAAGTCAAATTATTGAAGGTAACAACCCCCAACACAAAAATGCACAAAACAAAAATATCTTTATCAAGAAGTTAACAGCAAAAACACAGATAACCAAAGGAAATAATTACCGGCGAGGAACTTGGCTGGAACTCAAGACAAACAATCACGAAGCACAGCTGGTCAGAAACACGACACATCCAGAACAAAAAATGACTCTTTGCTTCCTGCAAAGAAAACCCCACCCAATCTCCTCCTTATAAAGCATTCCCCATAAATCAGTGCTTTCTCAGCTGTGAACGCTGCTGATATATTTTCTCCCGTCATTGCTCTCTAGTGTCTGCGAGAGGAACAGGCTCCTCCTCCTCCTCCTCGTCATCACTCACAGCTGGGGGAATTCCTGGGTCAGTGACCTCATCCTCATCTAAGTCTGTTAACCCCTCTGAGTCTGAGTCTGACTGAGGCTGAGGCACGGCACTAGGTATGACACATAGAAAAAATAATAACATTGGCATTTAATAATATAGAAATAACTTCTGACTTCCTGCTGGCTTCCCCATTGCTTTTGCTTATGGGAACTTGTCAGGGAGCATTGGAAATTACAACCACTTGACTGTGGGAATGTTGCAATGGTCATGACCTGATAAATAAAGCTCATCTGAACATCATGGAAATTTCATATTTACACTAATAATAATAAGGTCCAATATTTGTATGCATTCTTTAAATCAGCGGTCACCAACTGGTGGTCCATGGACCAGTGGTGGTCCCTGAGAAAATTGTGGTGGTCCCCAGAAAAATTATTTGCATTTTTTATATTGTACTAAATCAGGGGTACTCAAACTATGGGACCTGGGCTGCATACATGCAATGAAAGCCTGTGTTGCTGCGTAGACCCTCCCCCTTTGGCGTGTTTTTGTGTGGGTTGGAGGGGAGCAGAAATTCTGACTTGGGGTCTGCTTCTGCCTCCTGGTGTGGGGTTTTGGATGAAGGGAGAAAGGAAGCACCACTGGTGACAAAGAGCTGGAGGGCCTTGTTCCAGTGGGACTGCCTCATGGAACTGGAACTGGCTGACCATCTCAGCCTGCTGACCCTCCAGACACCGGTACCTGGCCTTGCACTCCCACAGGCCTTCCCTCTGCTTGGAAAGCCTATGCTCCTAGTTCTCAGTGAAGTGTTTCTGCCTCCTTCTAGGTCAGATCCAATGTGAATTGAGCTGTTTTGCCAACTCTTTCTTGTGGTGGCTGCTTACTTCCAACAACTGCTTCATGTTGCAGCCCTAAGGAGTCCGAGTGGGCAGGTGAGGAGGGACTGGAAGAGGAGGGGTGCATAGAGATTGCCAAGGCACCCCTTGATGTGAGTGACATTGAGTTTGCCATGCTCACCCAGTCACATGACCATCTAGCCATTCCCACCCAGCCGGTCATTAGGCAAATCATATTAGTGGTCCCTGGGATTTAAAATTATGAATTTAGTAATCCCTGAGGTCCAAAAGGTTGGGGACCCCTGATTTAGACCATCTGGTGACAAAATGTAGTGTCTGTCTGTAATTCCTTAGAGCTGCTGAAGTTTTTTTCTATGATTAGCCATCTTTCCTGGGGGAATGCCTTATTTGATGTAAGGAATGGCAAATAGGTGCTGTGTTGCTCAAAAGCAGTGTTGCCTTTTTTTAATTAAAATAAATTTTATTGAATATAAACACAACAATACAGAAAAAACACATAACAATACAAATGAAAGAAAAAACATACTTTAAAACATATGAACATATAACATAAATGTAAGTAGAATTTTCTTACAAAACAACATAACTATTATGGTTGATCAAAATCTATTCAATTTTCTTTTTTAATCAGTTCTCCATCCTATTCAGAACTCTTATCATATATATTTCAATTATAATAATATCCATGTCAACATGTTTTATGTCAATTCTTCACATTAACTTAGCAGTGTTGCCTTTCAATTCTACTCACTGGACAACCCTAATGTTCAGTCTGTCTTGGAGTCATTTCTAGAGGAAGAGACATGTCTTTGAATTTTGTTAAAGTAATGATCTTGCAAATACTGTTATCACTGTAGTTCTCTGACTACTGGAAATAAGGGCAGAAGAGAAAAATATTAGGGACACCTTAATTGCTTTAGATAAAAAGATAATTTGGTCTGGAGCCTGCACTAGACGTCATATTTGGATCAGAACCAAAACAGAAGCTCACCAATTCATTTTCAAAATATTTTATACTCTTAAATATTAAGTATTATGAAGAAATATGCACAGCTGACAAATATGTACACATGGGAACAATGAAAGATTATAGTTCTTTCAAATAATATGAAAGCTGATCAATATCAAACAAATAATCCAAGCTCAAATAGATTTTGATCCCCCTCATTTCACCATTTTTTTCTTTGTTTGATAATGAATTTTAGGGCCCTGCTAGCTATCTAATACCTAAATATTTTATAACTGCACCCACTCTTTGGTTACAACCAAAAACAGATGACAATAGACTTATTTTCTTGCAGTTGGCACTGGAAACAAATCCAAGGAACAAAAAGTCTTATAGTTGTGGTCAATAGTTTTTATAAGAAGGTATAACACTTTGCATTTGATCACTGTTTTAATAATTCAGCCATTTTATCAGTTTCTTTTTTCCTGAAAAGTCTAAGCATGTATTCTCAGAGAAGTATGAACACTCTGGATCATGTTTCCTGACTGGAATTGAGCCATGAATTCAGGGCCAATTCCCCCAAACCATAGGAAAACTGGAGGCAGCATAGCTGATTAGCTGGATGGGTATCAAGAAATATATAAAGGATCTTTTATTTTCATCATTTTATTTTTTCTCATTTCATTATTCATTAATTCACTGGTTTATTTCTTTTCAAGGGATAGTGTTACATCTCTTCCCATTTTTTTACTATTATTTACCTCTTTGTTTGCTTGTTTACTTCTATGAATGTTAATGACAACTAACATTGCTGTAGAAATCTAGGCCACCCATGAACTGATTGAGCTATAATATTTCCCAAGCCCACAATTTGATGCATTTACTTAAAAAACAATCCTGCTATTGTTTTTTTCTGACTTTTTTATTTAAAGGGTTTTATTTTACATCTTTGTGGCTTTATAGAAAAATACTAAGCTAATGGCATATTGGCAATTAAAATATCCTGAAAATATTGGACTTCCACTTCCGGTTGCGCCGCAATCGGTCGCGGCGAAACTTCGCTGCACTGGCCCGACGCTCCGGAGGGCCCCACAGAGGCACAGGATGACTCTTAGAGCCCTCCTGCAGAACGGGTGGCTTCTGGGTGCCCCCCAAGGCAAGGTTGCTCGCAGGGGGCGAGTTCCCAGTTCGCCCCAGGCTCCGGAGGTCGTGGAGGCGCCTGACGTGCTCTGTCATGGTGCCACAGCGGTAACCCAGGAAGCGCTGGAAACAAGCGAGCGGAGCGAGCAAGAGGTGAGAGGGAATCTTTTTTCTAATGGTGAGCCTGGAGTGGATTTTGCTTTGAACTTGGACTACCTTTCTCAAACTTTTTGCTGGCAGAAGAGAGAACGGAGGGAGGAGGGGGAGGGCATTGTTCCCCCCCATGGTTCTGACTGCTCTTGGAACTGCAATTGGTGTGGGTTTTTTTTGGGTTGGCATTTTCTTCTGGTGGCTGGAGATCTGGATGGCTAATTTGGATGGCTAACTTTGGGGCTAAAAGATGGAAATGAACTGATGGAAAAGAACACAGCGCTGTTTGTAGCCTGCCTGTCTCCTGAAGGGGAAATGATGGATCCTTAACTTCCTGCTTCTTTATTTATGTTCTGGCTTCATTTCCTGTCTTTGTCCCTGGTGAACGTCCTGGTCCGGAGCTGTC
>JANHFP010004542.1:18092-30497 GCA_032468135.1 Calamaria suluensis | reverse complement strand
ATTTTAACTACTTAATTTTAAAGTTTTTGTATGTTATGGTTTTAACAGGCTGTGAACCGCCCCGAGTCTTCGGAGATACAAATTTGAATAATAGAATAATAGAATATAAATAGAATACCAGCACTAAAATTCTGCTTGAATGTCGTTTCCCCCCCCCCCAAAAAAAAAAAAAGCCCTTCTGAAGCTACCCAATCCCCACTTTTTTCCTTCAAGGAACTTATCATAAAAATCCCTAGCTATTTGCCAGTTTGTCACCCTATTTTTTTTTGGTGCTAATAAAATCCATTGCCTGACAAGCTGAATCAAGTCAAGACCAGTGGTGAAATCCAGTTTTTTTACAACCGGTTCAGTGGGCGTAACTTGGTGGGCGTGGGAGAAGGGTACTGTAAAATTTCCATTCCCACCCCCAATCCAGGGGGAAGGATATTGCAAATCCCCATTCCCACCCCACTCTGGGGCCAGCCAGAGGTGGTATTTCCCTGTTCTTTGAACTACTCAAAATTTCCGCTACCGGTTCTTCAGAACCTGCTGGAGTTTTACCCCTGGTCAAGACCCATCGAAAGGAGAAGTGGGCTCATCCCATCACAGGCATAGAAAGAAAAGCCTTTGGCTCCAAACGGGGAAGGGAAGGTATTTGAGGGTGGTCTACTCTGGACAGAGGGAGGAGAAATCATCGCTCCGCTCCTTCCTTTCTGCCTTCAGTTTTGTAACATTTCCGTCGATCGCCATTTGCTCCCCTCCAGCCGAAACACAGACGATCACTCTCCCGGCCTGAGCCTCCATCCTGCTCCTACAACCAGTACAGTGTATCGTTTGGATCGGGTCATTCACAGTGACCCAGCTAGCATCCAGCAGGCTCTAGCTGAACTGGGCAGCCGCCACACAAAGCCTGCCTCCCCCGGCCCGGCTCAGCCGTCCTTCCTCGGATCCGGAAGTGGGAATGCTTCGGGACTCCCGTTGGGCTGCTTTGAGAACAGGAGTGGCGGCAACACAGGTAACGCGGAGCTCTTTTTAGGCCAAACCTTGGGGGGAAAAATGTTCTATTGTTTGCTAAATGTCTTTTGGAGATTCTCAAATCCTCCAGGTCATGGTTGTCCTGTGGTAGTCAGGGCAGAGAAAGGATGTCAGTGCGAAATAATGCAGACCCCCAATTGGAGGTGCAGGCACAGCGGAAGAGCTAGCAAACCCCTGTTAAAGGGCTGCTGATAACAGAACGTTAATGCATTGGAACTGTGAATCATAGTTTGTTTGCAATTTGCATAGGGGAATTGCAATTACATCCTCTGTATCAGCAGCCTTTTAGCAGGCGTTTGCTAGCTCTTCCGCTGCGCGTGCACCTCCAATTGGGGGTCTACATATTTGGCACTGACAGGGGGGCTAGAGCAGCAAACTGCCTTCCCCCAAATGTGCAGCTCCTGTTATCGCAATGAGCTCACTCTGTTTTGATAGTGCCGGGTGAACTCCTCAGTGGGAATAAGATAGCAAAACCCCGCCTGAGGAATGAGATCATCTGGTTCCCACCAACAAGATGCCTATAGGGATTGGGAGGAGATGTCCAGGAAACACAAGAAGATCCCAACAATGACAGAGCTGTATCCGTGCCCTCATTTCCTGCCTTCTTTAAAACTATAACGCCTCAACAAACTTTGCTTAGGCAGACATTTTTGCCACCGCTGGGATGCCTGCCTCTCCAATTGCAACATTGTCCCAAAGGTGGCTTTTTTTTCCCAAAAGGAAACGAGAGTAGTTGTTTGTTCTTTTTCCTTGGAAGACATTTCGCTTCTCATCCGAGAAGCTTCTTCAGTGAACAGAAGGCGTTTTTTTGGGTGCAAAAGGGAAAAAAAAAACCAAGGAAGTCCAGTTGTCACTTGTCAATTGTGGGACTATTCATTTGCTGGTTGGCAAGAATGTCAGTTTTCCCAGGGATCGTGAGTGGAAGCTCTGCTCCTGGGGTGAGGGAGGGGACAAGCATTTTCTTCTCTTTTCTTTTTTCATATTGTTTCATGATTATTGTTGAATAATACCATTGCAGTCAATGAGATTACACAGTGAAAAAACTGTGTTCATTAAAATTTAAGTTCAAAGATTGCTACCATGTTTCCCCGAAAATAAGACCATGTCTTATATATTTTTTGAACCCTTTCAAGCCTTATTGCCAGGCACTCAAAAGCCCGATAATATTATCTTATTTTGGGGGAAACAGGGTAGTTTATTAGCTTTCCAAGTGGAAGTTCTGGCAGGCCGGCCTGGGATGACCATGAAGGGGTGGGTGGGTTTAAATTCAGTTTTTAAAATTTAAATTTTTGAATTGTGTTTTGTTTGCTGTGAACCGCCCCGAGTCTGTGGAGATGGGGCGGTATAGAAATTAAACAAAATAAATAAAATAAAATAAATAAAGTTGCCAGGGAAATCAAAATGTTTTGGCCCTCCCATCTCTTTTCCTCTTTTGACAGTAAAATTTCTAAAAGCTCATAAGAGGGTTTTTTTATGGCAGATCTGGTTTCTCCAAGGCACAGCGCAAGGTTGGTTTCACAGGTTACTAATAATGGACTCTAGAATGACTTATTGTCCTGTGTGCTGCATTGGCACTTGAGGTGCTTGGAGAAGTCAAATATATCGTCTTCCAGAGAGGAAGAGAAGTTATGTAACATTAAGAAATCTCCTGACAATTATAACAATTCATCAGTTCTCCAACACTGGAGATTTTTAAGAGAAGGTTACACAACCATTTTTCTAGAATGATATAGGGCAGTGATGGCTAACCTTTTTGCCATTGTATGCCAAAAGTGGGCAGAGCATGGGGGATGTCATGTGCGTGCATGCCCACACCTATAATTCAATGCCACCTCATGCCAGCCACTCCTGCGCATGCACACATGACCACTGTGCTGCCCCTGCTTTTGGCACATGATGACACAATAGGCCTGTTTTTCACTCTCCTCAGGCTCCAGAAGCTTTCTAGGAGTCTGGGGAGGGCGAAAACGGCCTTCTCCACCTCTCTGAAGACCGGAAACAGCCTGTTTCCCAATTTCAGTGGGCCTGGAAGGCCCAAAAAGCAGCTGGCCAGCACACATGTGTTCGCTGGAGCTGAGCTAGGGCAACACTTGTGTGCCGACAGATATGACTCCATGTGCCACCTGTGGCACACGTGCCATAGGTTTGCCATCACTGATGTAGGATCTTAGAATAGAATGATGTAGGGTCATGATGGCAAACCTATAGCACACGTTCCACAGGTTGTACACAGAGCCATATCAGTGGGCATGTAAGCACAGCTTACATGCCCACCGGCCAGCTAATTTTGGGGCCCACTGGAAGTCAGGAAACAGGCTGTGTCTTGCCTCCAGCAGGGGGGTGAAGGCCATTTTCACCCTCCCCAGACTCCTAGAGAGGACCTGGGGCCAAAAGAGAACGAAAAACAGGCCTTCTGCTCCCACCGTGCCAAAAGCAGGGGGGTCGCGCGCACATACTTGGGGGGGTCACAGGCGCATGCGTGAGGGGGCATAGAATTATGTATGTGGGCTTGCATGCACACACACCCCGCCATGCTCCTCCCCCCACTTTTGGCAGGTGATGGCAAAAAGGTTAGCCATCAGTGACAATAGGGGGTTGGAATAAAAGACCTCCAAGGTCCCTTCCGAGTTCTGGCATTGTGTACATACAGAGTTTTCTTACCATCTTTAATCTTGTTGCCTGATTCTGTCTGGTTTGATTGATTGGAATCCCGATCTCTCCGTTCAGATTCCTGCTTCCTGGACAAGAGCCAGCTTCTCCGTTCCGGCAATGCTCCTCTGAAGGAATCTGGCACAGTAAGCGGCTTTGGTGCCAAACGCCGAGAACGGCCTCGCAAGCAAGATCTTCTGCAGCAGGTAAGCAGAATTTTTTTTTTGTTTCATCTTAGTGCAAAATTGAGAGAAAGAGACACATGTTTGGCTTCAAACACTTAGGGATGACTTTGGTACCTCTTTCTCTCCCCCCCCCCCCACCTCTCCCAGGAGCCGCTGAGCTTTCCCAGTGGACCAGGTTTCGCACCCTCCAAAGAAGAGACCCCAGGGGAGCCTCTCAGCAGGAGTGTGCCAGTGTCAGAAGGGCTAGCCCCACAGATCTGGAACCGTCTGAATTCTAGTAAGTCATGTGATTGAAGGAAAGGAAAGGAAAAAAGGGGAGGGTTGAATTCGAAGTGTACATAGGCAGCTCTAGCAGTGACGGACAATCCTTTGGACAGAAACAAACCAGTTAAAGGAGCGTCTGCATAGATGTGGGGTGTGTTTTTGTTTTTTTTAAAATGTTCATTTTGTCAGCTGTTCTTTTGAGCATTCTGGAACAGGCAGGGAGGTGACAATAAATTGGTGAGAAACAGGTGGAGGGCGGAGATGGGGAGGGGACGCATCGCACAGGAGGCTGAGACTACAGGATAAAAAATAAGGATAGAAGCATTTGTTTGGCAAAAAGTGAAGGTGTCAATGTGAGGAGTCTTAAGTTTAAATTGTGTTTATATTTAAAATGGTCAGAGCAGAGAAGGTCAGACGGAGGTTCGGTGGAGCATTTAATATGAATATTTTATTATACTATATCAAAGTATTGATACATTTGATACACAATCAGTAGAAATGTTGGAACAAAGAAATTATATAGATAAATAGATTATCATATGTTATATTGTATTAGAGCAATGGCTTGGATACAAATAATCCCGAATTATGGGCTGCTGTACTAAAATGGTTTTATATTCCTTTTACTCTACCCTTTTTATATGGAAAACACCAATAATGTATATTATATTATATAGCTGCCTTTTGCCCTTCAGCTCATCTCAGAAGCTATCCAGGCAGTAATTAGCGACAACAGTGTGCCTTATATATGTTTATAATTGTTTTTGGCTGGTATTTTAAAATTTTAAAACTTAAAAATTATTTAAAATTATTTTAAAATTAAAATACGTTGCTCCCTCCCATATTTGGGTAACCAGGTACCTACACAAAAACACATAAACCTTGCCTGGTGAAAGCTGGAGAGAGGCTGTGGCCTAGTGGTTAATATAACTGCCTGTGATGCAGACGGCCCGGGTTCAAATCCCAGAAGGGTGTGGCTAGCTGAGGAGAGCTAAATAGCTTGAAATAGATCTATACTAGATCAATACCCTTAATTTTAAAATACCAGCAAAAAACAATTATAAATATATTAAAAAAAAGGAGCAGGCAGGGAGTGTCTTGGGCATCAGATGTCTGGCAAAATGCATCTGGGGTTGAAATGAACCCTTCTTATGAGCTGGAACGAGCTTTCAATTTGGATAGGGTGAGCCTTGAAGGCCGTACAGATGTTGCCCCCCCAATTGCCCTTGTCCTTCCTTCTATCAGACTCCTCCCGGAAAAGCTACCGTCCTGCCTCTGTCGAGCCGTGGATTGACCCACTGAACGCCTTTGAAGAGGTTGCAAGCACAGAGGTGAGAGAGCTGGGCTTGTGTCCCTCTGCTGGAAGGGGCGCGGGGAAGCATGGGTTAGTGTTGTGTTTCACTAACTAGTTGGCGGTTCCTTTAAGCACTTGCAAGAGGAATGTAACCAGTGATTATCATAATTACATGGTAGTGTAATTGCATGGTTACGGGAGCACATATAAGGAAACAGAGAGCCAGGTTAAACTCCCTTGCACTTGCTCTTGCTCTTGGGCGCTGAGTATTGATGGCTGTTTATGTATAGGAGTGATGGCGAACCTATGGCAGGGGTGCCACAGGTGGCACGCGGAGCCATATCAGTGGGCACACGAGCATTGCCCTGGTTCAGCTCTGATACGCATGTGGGCACTGGCCAGCTGATTTTCGGGCCTTCTGGGCCCACCAGAAGTCAGGAAAGAGGCTGTTAACAGCTTCTGTAGGGCCTGGGGGTGTGGGGTAGGCCTGTTTTTCACTCTCCCCAGGCTCCAGAGCCTTTCTAGGGAGGGTGAGGTGAATTGAATTATGGGTATTGGCACACGGACGTGCAAACCCCCTCCCCCCCAGCACCCCCTCACATTTGGCACACAATGGGAAAAAGGTTAGCCATCACTGATGTATAGTATGTTCTGTTTCTAACTGGTATTCATTGTTAGTGCTGTACGTAATGTATTACTGGTAAGGAACTGAACTAAGATGTACTAATCATGATTTGTTGTAAATATATTGTAAATATATACACTGTACTTTGTCTCCCTGTGTTACTCCTGACTGTGCTGATAGCTTATGCTCTCAATTTCCCTACGCACGATCCTTATAACTGGGGATTGTTTGCTAGAACTCAACAAGCATGTCCATGAGAGAGTGGAACCAATGTTAACAAGTTAGGAAGACTTTGTTCCGGGCTTCCTTTTTAATCCCGAACTCCCCTAACCTGAATCCCATTTGGCCTCTCTTTCAAGATGAGCCTGTCCGACAGTGGCGTGGACCTTAGCAGTGACTCGCAGGTCTCCTCGGCCACCTGCAGCCAACGCAGCTCTCCCGATGGGGGCCTGAAAGCCACACCAGATGCTGCCGCCGCCACCACAAAGCGGGCTGGAGCCATTGGCAAAACTAAGGATGACCCCTTGGCCACCGATCCCGAAGGAACGGACGCTAAGGAGCAAAGGAGGAGGCCACCACCGCCTAGAGACTCCTCTTTGCTCAAGGACAAGAAGGTACGACTTTTATTCCTGGGTAGCTGCAAATTGTTGAGGCTTCCCTCTCCGTTCTGCCTCTCGTGATCTTGAGGGCTTCTGACGAGAGTTTTTCAGCTTAGGACTGCTGTTGTCAGAAATCCAGTATTTCTCTTCTTTATGAATAATGTGAGCCAGACATGTCTCCATATTCGTCTTTATTAGAAACTAGGTAACTGGTATCACCGATTTCATGCTGGAAACTGAACTTCCCGCTCGAAACACAGATATACATTCCTTTCTCAAATCAAAAACTCCACCCATTGTAGTCACATTCTCCAATCCCAAGTCATACATTTATAACCACACCTAAATATGTCTTCTCCTCTGATTAACAGTAACATCCATCACATAATTATAACCACTCCCAATTCTTAAAGTGGCAGCTTGGAACTTCTTTCCGTTACTGTTTCCAAAGCTGACAGGCGTCCCCCCCCATAGAGAGAAAAATGTTCCCTAGAATATGTCCCTACACTAGAATTAGAAGTATTATACAGGCAGCTCTCATAACGCTAATGGAGCCTGCCCGTCATGGTCATAATTCATGATGGTTGTAAATCAGGTCACCTACAGGACTGACCTGATTTTAAGACTTTTTTTGCAGCAGTCATTAAGCGAACACTATGACTCCCTTGGTCCACCTGCTCTTAGTTCTTCTTGCTAGGTGACCGGCCCGTTCCCACTGCAATTCTTTGACTCTCTTGGTGATCTCATATACTTTCATTTGTTCTCTTATCCACATGCAGGTCTTTCTATCTTGTCCTGTAATGCCAAGCATGTATCTTTCCGTGGCTCTTTGCACCACTCATAGCTTTTGTATCGATTATGAGGTTAGTGTCCATGTCTCACTGACTGTTCATGCCTCTGTCAGCATCCAACTCAGGAGAAGAGGAGGAACAGCCAGCAGAGAGCAACGCTTTGGAAACAGAGGCTGTGGAGGAAGGTGGAGAAGGGCAGGGTCAGGCTGGGCAGAGTGGAGTAGAGGCAAACCCAGAGAGGAGGAGTTCGGATAAGGAACCAGGCCCAGGCCCTCCCCCTCCTAGGCAGTGTAGGCAGGAGAAGAGGAGACTGCAGAGAAGCCTACTTGGGAAGAAGGGATCTTGATTAGGCACAGTTGTGGGAGTTGGGATATAAGTGAGCCATTTGCAAGAGGCAGGCTGCTGGATTCAAACTTGATTCTCATCAGATGCCTGCCGTGATTTCCAGCCTCCTTGTTCTCCTGCCAAGTTTGTTGAGATTCTTAGCCGAGGTATTTGCTTATCTCTCATGTGATTAATGATATGAGAATTGGAAATATCTCTTGTCTGCAGCAAGTTGGCTCAGGTCTGTGCAATCTCTTTGTTTTCATAAGAAGGACTTATCGGAGACTTTGGAGGAGCATGGTTTGAGTTACAATAAAGACTGCTGTTCATGATTGGGTTGCATTACTTTTGTGCCGCACTCTGGATCATCACACCAACATATGTTAGAGCAGATAGCACACACTGATTGAAAACTTCCCTTCAGGCCTAGGGGGAGGTTCTTCTTCAAAACTACGCTGGCCCAATTGGCAAAAGAAAGCTCAAGACCGTATAGGTGGGAAACATTCATCCTCTTCATAGATAAAGGTAAAGGTTCCCCTCGCACATAAGTGTTAGTTGTTCCTGACTCTAGGGGGCGGTGCTCATCTCTGTTTCAAAGCCAGAGAGCCAGTGTTGTCCGAAGATGTCTCCATGGTCAGGTGGCTGGCATGACTCAATGCCAAAGGTGCATGGAACACCATTACCTTTCCACCAAAGGTGGTCCCCATTTTTCTACTTGCATTTTTACGTGCTTTTGAACTGCTAGGTTGGCAGAAGCTGAGACAAGTAACAGCAGCTCAACCCATTATACGGCACTAGGGATTGTAACTGCTGAACTACCAACCTTTCGATTGACAAGCTCAGCGTCTTAGACACCGAGCCACCACATCCCTTATTGATGGTACAAAGCTAGTTGTTCTACTTGGGATAGCACGAAGCCTTATTCCTCCCAGAAATGTTTGTCCAATTTGAGCCAGAGGCGTTACTTTGGGACGGGAATGACCCTAGCTTCTGTTTAATGCCCTTCTGTTCTTTGGCAGATGTGAGGTTGGCAAAAGCATCAGCTTACAATTCTGGGAGTTGAAGTCCACAAGTCTTCAAGCTGCCAAGTTTGAAGACCTCTGCTTTAGGGTGTGTCTTTTGTAGGCAAAGTGGAACGCTTGATGATAAGGCAACTGTGCCTTTGTGTCCCTTAGCTTTCATTGAGCCTGACGGGGAACGAGTTCTACAAAATCAATAAAGTTCTACTGGGACGTCCCACCGTTTCCTGTGGATCAGAAATGAAATATTTGTCCCGTTTCTTCCTCCACTGAGAACATGTCCAATCTTGATGTTTTTGCTGGAATCTTTCTAGGTTGATCTTTATCCATTTAATACCCCATTAATCCAGAAAGCATTCCAAGCATTATTCTCACACGTTTCCAGTGCAACTAGCATTAATAATTATGGGTCATGGAGAGTTGGGTGACACCCCCCCCCCCCCCAAATTCCTTCACATATTTCTTCTCCAACTCACTTTGATGGCCACGTTGCTTGCTGCAGCATTTTCAACTCTTCCGTTTCATTTGAAAAACAATATATTACCCAGGCTGGGAACTTTGAGATAAAGATTTGTCAATGTATAATATCTTGTTTAAATATCTATTTAAAACAAGCACAGCATACTAGCTGTATTAAAGTTGTAAGGAAAAAAACCCTGTAATTGTGCTCTTGTCATGTTTCATTAAAAGGTTATCAAGCAAATGGAGAACAGCAAGTGAAAAGAAAAACTAAAATAAGCTGAATACAGTTCAGTTAATATTCTGCTTATCTGGTATTTATTTTAATGTAATCTTATTCTAATTGATGGGAATATTTGTCTAGTCTGTGAAAATGTCCAAGCCCAATTGAATTAAACAGATATTTTTAATATATGATTGCATTTGTAATATACACCTTGCTCAGTTTTATTTTTATGAGGCATCTTTTCTTTAGTAAACAATGTTGACCACTTTTATATATTCATTATTCATAGCCACTGAAACCTCAGAGATGATAAAAGAGTGAGATAATAAAATAATACTGTATCCAAACAGTATATTTTTTCTTTCTGGAAGTACTATATGCAGTATGTTAGAATGAATTATTTATACCAAATTGTTTGTAATAATCATTTCAGAAGAAAAAGTGGAATATTCACATCATCAACAACAAAGATATGTTATCATCTGTCCGTCCGTCCATCCATCCATCCATCCATCCATCCATCCATCCATCCATCCATCCATCCATCCATCTATCATCCATCATCTATCATATCTCTCCCTCTCTCTCTCCCTCTCTCTCTTCCTATCTCTATGTATCTGTCTGTCTGTCTGTCTGTCTGTCTGTCTGTCTGTCTGTCTGTCTGTCTGTCTGTCTGTCTGTCTGTCTGTCTCTCTCTCTCTCTCTCTCTCTATCTATCTATCTATCTATCTATCTATCTATCTATCTATCTCTCTATCTTTGTATTAATCAAATGTATATGGCCACCCATCTCATGGAAAGTGATTCTATTTTGGTGTGCCTGGATTTCCCTTATTGGATATTACATTTGTGTGATGCTTTTGAAACATCTGGTGTTTGTTCCTTCTAAAAGAAACGTACGATTGCCAGAAATTTTATTGATCTTTCATAACCTATAATACTTTCAGCATGTTATTTTCCCAGTAAAATTCTTGGTTCATTTGTAGCTCCTCAAGGACACAGAAACCCAGTACAGATAGTCCTCAATTTACCATCACTTGCTTAGAGCAGAGGTTCCCAAACTTGGCAGCTTTAAGACTTGTGGACTTCAACTCCCAGAATTCTCCAGCCAGAAGTCCACAAGTCTTAAAGTTTGGTTAGAATGCAGTACTGCACGCTACTTCTGCTGACTGTTTACACATATACAGCACATTACCATGAAATAAATAAATGTATGACAAACTGTGCATTGCACAAAAGGATTGTGCAACAGCTACCTACCTTCTAGATATATTATTTTCATTTAGTGATATCCACAAAACCAAAGCTAAGGCAGAGAGTAATGTCAGAGGTTGTTTTCAACCTTGGCAGCTTTACGATGTGTGGACTTCAACTTCCAGAATTCCCCCAGTCAGTATGCAAAGTCCAAATCTAAATCCGCTGATCAGAATGGCATGCAGACTTTGTCTCTTGGACAAAGGCTTTAGAGGCATTCCATACTAGTGAACTCGCTCGTTTATTTAGCTCTGTGCATACCATTGTCCTTAACAATCAAATGTGAAGCTTAATTATCTGACTGCAGAAGAGATGAAGATTTTGCCTCCCTGAAAAGAGATAGGGAGGGGAGGTTGGTAGAGGGAAGTGAGGGAGTTCTATTGACGTTATATATTTCACTACCTTGCTATCTAATATGGTGAAATCCAGCAGGTTCTGACAGGTTCTGGAGAACCGGTAGCAGAACCTTTGAGTAGTTTGGAGAACTGGCAAATACCACCTCTGGCTGGCCCCAGAGTGGGGTGGGAATGGACATTTCACAGTATCCTTCCCCTGCCATGCCCACCAAGCAATACCATTCCCACCAACCCACACCCACAGAACTGGTAGTACAAACTTTTGAAACCCACCACTGCTTTGGGACAACCATGACCTGGACAATTCAGAATCTCCATAGACATTTAGCCATGCAGTGTTAAAACTCTGTTCTCCTCTCAGGCCTAGGACAGAGTGATTGTGAAACCCCACTTTAGTTATAGCAGTTGATATATTATTTTCCCAGGCATTTGTGACTTTCTATATTTATTTCACCACTGGGTCATCTTTTATGTACTGTATTTTTTTTAATAAGCCCAATGAAGCATCTGATTCCTCATTGCACCCCAAAAGGGAATAAACACATCATACGAGAGAGTATTTTGTTATTTAATTTTAATTGGTTCCATTAGGCTTATTAAAGGTTTCCCTTGCCTATATGTGCTAGTCGTTTCCAACTCTAGGGGGAGGTGCTCATATCTGTTTCAAAGCTGAAGAGCCAGCGCTGTCTGAAGACGTCTCTGTGGTCATGTTAAATGCCAAATGATTAAATACCAAAGGCGCACGGAATGCTGTTACCTTCCCACCAAAGGTGGTCCCTATTTTTTCTACTTGCATTTTTCATGTGCTTTTGAAACTGCTAGGTTGGAAGAAGCCGGGACAAGTAACAGGAGCTCACCCCGTTCCATGGCACTAGAGATTCGAACCGCTGAACTGCCAACCTTCTGATCGATAAACTCAGCTGTCTTATCCACTGAGCCACCACGTCCCCTATTAGGCTTATTAGGGGCTATCTAATGTATCCAAAGTCAAGTTTCATTTGATCAATGAATAAAGATTCACTGTATTTATTATTTATAAATCTTTGACTTACTTGGGTGCTGCTTTTCTTTGCTTCATCACTTTAATCTTTTGTACTTCAGTTACTTCAGTTTCTCATATATTTGAAGCATCTTACTGTAAATTGTATCAAGTGAGTTTGCCCCATGACTGTTTTGACTAACCTTTTTGTTGTTGCGTGCCAAAAGCATGTACACGCAACATCACGCACCGCCCCAAGTCCGCAAGGAGAGGGGCGGTATATAAATCTAATAAATCTAATAAATAAATAAATAAATAAATAAATAAATAAATAAATAAATAAATAAATAAATAAATAAATAAATAA
>JANHFP010004531.1:3891-14003 GCA_032468135.1 Calamaria suluensis | reverse complement strand
CAGAATCTGGGAGTTGAAGTCCACCAGTCTTAAAGTTGCCAAGGTTGGAGACCTCTGCCCCAGAGGATGCTACTTTTTATTTTTTTTTATTTTTTTTCCGATTTATATACTGCCCCATCTCCTAAGACTCGGGGCGGTTTACAGGAAATTAAAAACATACATTACAATATATAATTTAAAATAATAAAAATAATTAATATAACTTAAAAACCCAGAAATTAAAACTTGAAACTTAAAACCCCTCCCTGGTTCTACTTCCTCTGTCCTCCCTCTGGGCTTGGTGTACTTACAGCAGGGGTGTTCAAACTTGGTTTCATTGAGGGCCGCATCAGAGTGGTGTTTGACCTTGGGGCAGGGGTGAAATGCTACCAGTTCAGGGCGGTTTTCCCAAACCATAGTAAAAAAAATGCAACTGGTTTGCTGAACCAGTAGAAAAAAAAAATGTAAAAGAAAAGTTCCAACGATTGCACGTCGCTCAGCTGATCTTTGGAACCTTTTTTTTTTTAAAACTTTTTAAAGATTTTTTTTACTACCAGTTCTCCAGAACCGGTAGTTAAAAACACTTTAAAAAGTAAATAAAATAAAATAAATTCTAACGATCAGCTGATCTCCCCCCCTCGCTGTTCTACTTACTCTCTTTGTATGTTTCCGGCCTATAGTCCTTGTCGTGAGTCAAGAACTAGCTGTGCATATTTTTTTTTTAAAGAAATAAGTTTGGACCAAGCACAACATAATTGTTCTACAAATCATTGAAATGTCAATAATTTATAGAACAAGTAAAAATATTCTGTAATATAATGCATGCCACGTAATATAAAGTCATGAACAAGAAATAAACGTCTCTGCAGATTTAATTTAAGGCGACTAACCATAATAGATGCTTTCCATTTGTCGTGAATTTCTCTGGCCAAATTCAGATCGATATGAACCACATAGTCATCAGGAGTTAGTGATCCTTATGGAAGGAGGAGAAAAAATGAGAGATAAAAGTCACATAGTAATTTAAAGAGAATCTCATTCTATTGTACAGGTATTTAGTTAATGCTTTTTTATGAGACACAATTGAGCTTTTATATTTTTTTTTTGTTTTTTTAAAGAAATTGTGCCATCTAAGTAATGTGCAAGGATAGAAATGTTATAACCTGGGGGTGTCCAACCTCCATGACTTTTTAAGATCTTTGGACTTCAACTCCCAGAATTCCCCAGCCAGCCAAGACCAAAATCATATTTACTTTTTTCTTTCTTTCAAACTTCTCTCTGCTGCAAATCGCTTGGCAGCTTGTGTAGAAATGTTGATTAAGGTGATAAAATATGAAGTCAGAAATATTCAGATAGCATTAGGTCACCTGCACACTCTAGATCAGAGCTCTTCAAACTTGGCAGCTTTAAGACTTGTGAACTTCGACTCCCAGAATCCTCCACCCAGCATAGCTTACTCTCTTGTAATCCCTTTCTCTGCAATCATAGCATAGCATAGCTGGCTGGAGAATTCTGGGAATTGACGTCCACAAGTCTTAAAGCTGCCATGTTTGGGGTCCCTGTTCTAGATTCTGGGCCCGTAATTGGAACAGATTTTGCCCGTTATAAGATAAAATAACATTAAAGCTTTCGCTACAACTGAGTCATTAGTTGTAGTAAAATGATTTACTACAGTCTCCCCATAAATTAGAAGCCAGCTAGCCATGGAACAAAAAATGTCAAACCCAGGTAAACAGGGCAAAAATAAACTATGAACAATGACCCAAAGTGGCTTGGTATTGCCTAATCTATATCAACCCCTGTTATTTAACCTGTTCAGTTCTTTTTTAAGTCTTAAGGTCTGTTAGGTATATGCAATCATCACTTCCCAGTTCAGAATCAGTTCACTGTTTTATTTAAGTCAAATAGTCAGTGACATTGTTACCTGCATCAACGCGAACCGGTCCAAAGATTTCACTCAACTGCATGGCTAATTCCGGAGCTAAGACCAGTTCGAGGCAATCGATGGTCACGGGCCTTGAGGGAGGAACGGAGTTCTGCAATTCGATTGTCTCACTGTCCCGATCGGGGGTGTTCTTTTCTCTTTGGATCGGGACCGCAACGTCGGGCTTACAATCCGTCTTTCTGCACGGCTCAAATGTGTGGTTTTCTGCGCTGCCCGAATCGGCTGCTTCCATTAGCGTTGAAACGTTGAAACTTTCCTGAAAGTCTGCTCCGACTTGATCCTCTCCCACATCCCAGCTGGCTTTCCAAGGGCCGTCACCTTCGTCAGGGACAGCGAGATCCATTTCATGAACCGAGGAAGCCCCTTGCGGCTCGTTCTCGGATAGCACGCTGGAAATTCTCTGTTTTGTTTGCACGTCCCAAAGACCCTCCTCCAGATCCGACGGGTCTACGACGGGTTCTCCCACATCAGGTAACGGAAGGATTCCGTTTTCTGCTGAAGAACATACGCCGTGTCCTGCAGGATGGCCAGAAATGTTTTCACCCTCATCACCAAGGGGGACTTCTGTTATTTCGGATTTGTGAATAATCCTAGAAATCGCCGTCGCTTGAGGAGCTGCCACAGAACCTGCCAATCTGTCTTCCGGCGGCGCGTGTCTCTTCAAAGGAAGGGACGCGTCAGGGAGCCGAGCCTCTGCTTCCTGTAGGTCTCCAACGTCATCGTCTTTGCAGAGCTTCTCGGCGGAGTCTAACAGGAGCCCCGTGGCCCAGTCCACATCTCGGTTGCACCGTTCGTACAGATCTTTGATGGCGTCGAACGAGAGAGACCCAAAGAGCTTACACAAAATACTGAGGTTCTCTGATTCATCAACCCTCACCAGCTCCCTTTCTTCCACGTAGGTGCTTCTCTCGTAGGTTACTTTGTAGGGTATTTTCCCCGGGCAATCCGGAAGAGCCTCAACCATTTTGGGTACGAAGCCGTCGAGCCTGCCGTGCAGGACTTTGGTATCTTCCGAAAAGACAATCTCTCTCTCCAGTCGCCACAGAAGGGCAAAATCTCGTGGCTCTGTCTGTGAAGATTTGGTAGCCTGGGATGCCATACTCTGGTTGGGTTTTTCTTCTGTCCAAGTGCACAGACCGAGTTCCCCCGGTTTGTTGAGGGCTGAATTGTTGGTAAATGTCAAAGCCAATTTATGATGCTTACGTGTTCTTTTATTCAGCACTGGCTTTTTCTCACCAAGAGGTTCAGAAGCGGTGATTTCAGGCCCTTGAAAGTGTTCCTCCTTCGAAGAGGCCCTCACTTTTTCAACACCTGCGGAGGTTTCATTCAGCTGAGACATTGCACTCCCATCGTCAATGCTGAGATCATCTTGACTGTTTCCTAATCCATCTGACTCACTCACGTCTCGCTTGGTTATTCTTTTTGTTTTGTTTTGTCTTTGCTGTAAAGTTTGGACCGGCCAGTCTCCGACCATCAGCAATTCTGTCGTGTGGACTTCCGCATTAACCTCAGGCACCAACGTAGAAGGAAATATACAGTTGCTTTCGTCACATTTATCTTCACACCTATCTTCAGAAAGTGGCAGTTCCTGATGGCTGTCTATCAAATCCAATGTTTTATCTTCACTTGTATATTTTAATGAATGAAGAGTAGATGTTGGCGTACTTAAATCTCCTTTGTCTGTCCTGGCACGTTTTTCTAATCTTTTAATCCTTTTCACCCTTTGACCCAAAGTTTGTTCTACTGGCCAGTCTCCCACAAAGTTTAACATTTCAGGTTTTCCTGAGCTGCCAGAATTTAGATCTCCACCTTTATTTTGTGTTTCTGTGAATTCTGGCTCTGTTATTTCCTGACATGCAGTTGCTTCAATCTGAAGGTTCAACTCCCCGTTATTGCACAATGGAGTATTTTCACTGGAATCCAAGACTGGTCTTAACTCTGTTTCAAGAATGGATTCCATTTTGATTCCTGCTGGTAACACAGCAGCGTCCAAGCAATCTATTGTACATTCAGGACTGGATTCTTGTAAATCATGTCCCGCTCTTTTGTTTTCATTTTGAAGGTTCTGATCTTGTGCCATTACTTCTTCGAAAGTAGCTTTTTCATCTGGATTTAATTCTACACTTTTCAAAGAGGAGGCAAAATGTTCTTTCTGTTCTTCTTTTCTACAAGACACACACATATATATATATATATATATATATATACACACATATATATATTAATGCATACATTGCTGAAGTTTACCTCTGCTAAAACATTTTAGGACGTTACCTAAAATGGCATAAGTAGACAGAAGGAAGAAGATAAAGTGTGTTAAAGGACTGGCTGCTCACAACTCAAAACTATTATCCTCGGACAAAAGAGCATTTTTGTTGAAATGAAGACTGGATCTTAAGGAATCGCTTAACATTAAGAGAGAGAGAGAGAGAGATAACTGTTTTTTTCCCCCTCTTAACATTTCATTAAGACTCTAAAACCAAATGGAAGATACTGCATTTGTTTTGAGCTAGTGGGCAAAAACACACACCCTAAAGTATCAATATAATGAATGCTATGACTATTTCAGCAGAAATAATCATATCTTTATATTATCTACTGAAATAAATAGGGAGGTCTACACAGATGAAAAAATTCTCATTAGCCTTATGCATGCTATTCTATTTTTTTTTCCTTATAAAAATTTGTCACCAGGTACAGAGATGGTCCACAACTTTTACAAGTATCTTCGCAGAGTACTACACCTTTCCAACTATGCTAGTTTAGCAAACCAGCTTGAGCTTCATTTTGCTGTTGGCAAAGCGCAACGGCAAATCTCCAGCAAACACGAAATATCAAGGCAAATCATGTCATTTCTACTTTAGAGGTTTTATTGAAACTGTTCAGAGAAGGCCCCGCCTAAGGAACTGTCATAGATGTCCTCACACAGCCTGATATGGGGTGACAAACTGGATTTCATTGAGGGCCACATCAGGTTTGTGTTTGATTTGGTGTGTGTGTGGGCAGGATGGGTGTGGCCAGCTCTCCGTCATTCATGTCGGGGATGCCTGTGGAGGCCAGAGCAGGGTGCCCTCCCGAGCACCATTTTTGCTGCCAGAAGCACCATGGGCTGGTCCAACGCTGTCTCCAGGACAGCCCCGTGGGCTAGATCTAAGCACCCTATGGGCCAGATCTGGCCCGTGGGCATTAAACTCAAAGCCCTTTGTGCTAGAACACCCGTGTTCAAAGGCTAGGTGCTGCCTTAGGTAACTGCACCAAATGCTATTCTCTTCTATCACTTTTGATGTGACCCATTTGGGACATGAAACGTCTTCAAGAAAACGATCAAGGACCAAGAGGAAACCCCTCCCCCAAATAAGCGACAAGTTTACCCCTGCCTTCTCTCGCGATGGAGAACTTCCCCGCAGATTTCACGCGTCCTCATGCCATCTGAGTGTGAAGAATTCAAAACCGAATTAGCAGTCAGGCAATGTTCGTATCGTTCCAACATTCTTTTGATCTTTTCTTTAGATACGCCGTGAACATTTCGCCTAAATGTCGGAAAAGAACAAAAGACTTGATAGGGCTGCCACTACAAAACAGGCATGCCGCATGCAACTTTAACCTCGCTGTTTTTTAAAAATGAACTACAAATTAAAAAATTTACTGTTTCATGCTGATCTGCAGCTCGGTAACATGGCCTAATTCTTCTCATACTCTGGTCTAAAGAAGCGACTTCCTTAAAGAGAGATAGATGACTTCTAAAGCCCTTGCAAAATTGTAACTTGTTTTTTTACATACCATAAATAGCCTATTTATTGACTTATTTTAAAAAACAGGACTGAGCTCTAAATCATCAGGCTTTATATCAGTGAGGGAACAATTAGTCCACAGGAAGACTAGCTGTCCTCATATTTTGTTAAAGTCAACTATGTATGTGTGTGTGTGTGTGTATAATGAAGGCCTTCACTCAAAGGAAGGTGGTATTTCTGAGGTAAAAACAAGTATTTAGAAAATAAAGCTGCCATTCCTAAGTATTCCATGAAATCTTACAAAGAACAATAAAATCTAAACACCCCCCCCCCCCAAAAAAAAAGGAATAACACTGCAGAAATATAGATAATTTGAAGGCAGGCTGAGTTAGAAGCTTTCTGCAAGCAGGTAAACTGAGATATGTTTATTATTTATTTCTCACCGATGTTACACGGGAATGCTGTTACAGAATCACTACAGTTGCTATTATTACCTTTCCAATTCCTTTGGTTTAAACTTCCACCATGTGTCCGGTTCACGAATTATAACTTTGTATTTGTGTTGCTGTGACTGAAGAAAAACGTAAAAAAATAAAAAAATCACCATTCTAGTTGAATTTGTAATAAGCTTTGTACTATATAGTATCAACTTTGTTAACTCTCAAGACTTTTTTCCGCTATGTATTCAATATTGTGTGTTATTAATATATATGTTTATATTAATGTATAAGTTTAATACATTATACATACATAATATATGTATCTGTTTGTGTATATATATCATATGTATGTGTGTGTGCTTTTATGCAGACATGCACACACGTTTTTGAAAGTGGGCATCAGAATTTCATTTTTTAATGTGTGCCAGTGTGTTCACAGAAGAAAGTGACAATAAAGCTTATCTCATCTCATCTCCTAACAAACGGACAGCTAAATAATATTGTGAGTGCTGGAAGGGAGTGAGGTCTGTGAAATGTAGTAGTAGAACTATGATGATGGACTGTAGGGTCCTTGGTGCTCTCTGACCTGGGTTATTTTCCTGCAGACGTTTCATGACCCAACTAAGTAATGCCATCAGTGCTAGAAGGGAGTGGGATTTGGTACAGGTATTTAGTGTACCATCTAGTACTGATGATGTTACCTAGTTTGGCAATGCACTGTCTGCCAGAAAACCACCAAGCTCAGAAAGCAGCAAGGAATCCATAATAATACATTATTGGTGTACCTACAGGATATAGTAAAAAAATAATAATTCAAAATGGTAGCCATAAAATCACAATAAAAGCTCTACTTGATTTTTTTTTTACGTGGAGATTGTTTGTGCAATTATGGCCACCCTCTTGTTTTTTTAACGACACCCTCTGAAGCAAGCTGCTGCATACCACCCACTCATTTATCTACAAATAAGCAATATTCAACATAACAAAACTAAAAAAATATGGAATACTGACCAAATCAGTGTAAGGCTTCATTTCCCAAGCCTGTGTGTTTGTATTGTCTATGATTATAGGAGTGATCCTTTTCTCAAAGGCTTCTGCGGCTGACAAAATAAATTGAGAAAAAAAACACCTGATTGTTAACTAACCAACAATTCCTATTACCGTTACTTAATAGAAAATAATGTGTGATCACATCACATCATCAATGTGTGATGTTCTTCTCTAACAATCTGTTCTGAATTCTCCAGCTTCTCTGTTTTTGAAGTAATTGCAGTTTTTTTTAAATGTAGGCCAAAGGGGTGAAAAGAACCTCACTCATAATGTGTCCAATGATGCACAAGGCTATATAACACTGTACACATTGGTCTAAAAACTCCAGGGCATTTAAAAAGAAACTCCAGAATCCCTCAAGATTGATTTCATAAATTTGTGGGCTGCCTATATATATGAAACCAACAAAAATGGCACAAAATTAGCAGCCAAGAAGACTCCCAGCCAAGACGAGTCATAAACTGGGCATAAACTAAAGATGTTTCTTTACTAAACTCCTGTCTTTCTCCCAAAATAAGACCCGGTCTGCCCCTTGCGCCCCACACCGGCTTCTGTTAAGGTCCCCTGCAATCAGGCCATCCACGCCCTGACACCCGCCTGCCTTGTGGCTGTCAACTGTACATTGCTGGCTTCCTGCTCCGTTGCGGCCACGAGCAAGCGGAAGTGGCCCCGGGGACCACATGGGGTTCTGCAGCACATGGTTGCCGGGGCTGCCGCGAGGCAGTTGTCACGGTGTGCAATGGCCTGCTGCGAGGGCCCTGAGGTCAGCCGGGTTGCACATGGGGCAGCTCCACCTTCCCACCGCTATTGACTCCCTTCGTCTTAGCAGCACCACGAGCAACCAGAGGCACAGGCACTTAAGTAGGGCTTATTTTGGGGGGGAAGGGCTTATATTGGGCGCATGTGCAAAAGCACATTAGGATGTGCTTTTGCACACTAGCACATCGGGATAGGTCTTATTTTTTTGGGAAATAACGATAGGGAACATTGTCAGTGCTCGACACCACCTTATGGAAGAGATGGTCCCGTAAGTAAGTCCCAAAGGGGCTTTTTTTTCAGGAGGCCACCTTGAAGACGTCTCGCTTCTCATCCAAGGAGTTTCCTCAGCTCTGACTGGACGGTGGGGAAAGGAAGGATTCACCATCTGGTCAGAGCCAAAGAAGCTTCTAGCATGAGAAGCGAAAAGTCTTCAAGGATAAACTGTCTCAAGGGACAGTTTTTTCCTTACTTTAATATAATTTGTTACTTCAGCTCCATATATGATTCATTGGGGATGGGATTTTCAACTGCTGTGGGGCACAGAGAATATGCATATTTTTTAAATCTAAAATGGTCTAATTGTGCAGATGTTTAATATGCGCCTCCTGCAAAGACAATTATCAACCCTGGCAGAGATATCCCTCTGCAGGCCATATTCGTTTTACCATATTTACTCATCAAATTGAATGTATTTTGCACGTCTAAAGCAAATTCTAAAGCATTGGCACGCCCTGCTGCCATTGAATTCTTACCACGTTTCCAATTCCACTCGTGTGCGTCCGCTAAGCAGTCAGCGTCAAACTGGTACTGCCCGTTCTTTTGATAAAAATAGTCATCTGTGCTAAGAATGATCCCATAAGGGTTATCCTCAAGCAAAACCCTGTGAAAAACGATAAACACAGCTCTCATCTTTTTTCCCCCCCAACACGTTCTTCTGATCGTCTACAAATCACTGTGAAAATAAAACTCTGGGCATCGTCCATCTTTCGGACACTCGCTATTCAGATCTTTCATAAAATAACTGCCATAACCCGTGACAGCCTTTTGATGTAAAGAGAAGCCATACGTTCATATAGGCTGTCATATACTGGGACTATACTGGCTGCAATTTATAATGCATTTTATTCATTACATTTCTTCACTGCCCGTCTCGTCTAAGTGATTGTGAGCGGTTTACAAGAAAAACATTAAATGTAATATCAAGGAATAGAGTTGGAAGGGACCTTGGAGGTCTTCTAGTCCAACTCCCCGCTTGGGCAAGAAACCCTAAACTATTTCAGACAAATTGTTGTCCAACTTCTTCTTAAAAACTTCCAATGTTGGAGCATTCACAACCTCTGGAAGGAAGTCCTTCCACTGATTAATTGTTCTTACTGTCAGGATATGTCTCCTTAGTTCTAGATTCCTTCTCTCCTTTCATTAGTTTCCATCCATTGCTCCTTGTTCTGCCCTCAGGGGCTTTGGAGAATAAGTTGACCCTCTCTTCATTGTGTCAACCGTTAAGATATTGGAAGACTGCTATCATGTCATCCCTAGTCCTTTTTTTCATCAAATTGTTGTTGTTAGTTGCGAAGTCATGCCCAACCCATTGTGACTCCATGGACAATGTTTCTCAAGGCCTTCCTGTCCTCCACCATCCTCTAGAGTCCACCTAAGCTCACCGCCTACTGCTTCAGTGACTCCATTCAGCCATCTTGTTCTCTGCTGTCCCCTTCTTCTTTTGCTCTCAATCTTTCCCAGCATTACATTGTTCTCCAGTGAGTCCTTCCTCCTCAGTAGGTGGCCAAAGGATTTTGAGTTTCAGGATCTGGCCTTCTAAAGAGCAGTCAAGGTTGATCTCCTTTAGGACTGACCGGTTGGATCGCCTTGCAGTCCAAGGGACTCGCAGGAATCTTCTCCAGCACCAATGTTCAAAGGCCTCAATTCTTTAGCACTCAGCCTTCCTTATGGTCCAACTTTCACAGTCATACATTGCAACTGGGAAGACCATAGCCTTGAATATATGGACCTTTGTTGGCAGGGTGATGTCTCTGCTTTTTAGTATGTTGTCTAGATTTGCCATAGCTTTCCTCCCCAGGAGCGTCTTTTAATTTCTTGGCTGCAGTCCCCATGTGCGGTGATCTTGTAGCCTAGGAAAATAAAATCTGTCACTACCTCCATTTCTTCTCCATCTATCTGCCAGGAATTGAGAGGGCCGGATGCCATGAT